>CAKKOB020000421.1:4036-48147 GCA_918844115.2 Phlebotomus perniciosus | reverse complement strand
ATTACACAATTTCTAAGAATTGGAATTTCAGGAATTTCATTCACCTCCAAATTGGTGACTGCTCTAAACTTCTTACGGATCTGTACTTGTTCTTCATCTGATGTGTCCAATAGATCCTGCGAACCTTCGCATATTTGGCAACTCATGCTGTATATTATACGAGAAGTCATTTTCTGAATTTTCTCAAATTTACTTCACTCCACAAAAGTAGGGATATGGAAAACCTGACTTTGTTTATACTTTGTCGTTAATAAATAATCCGCTACGGGTCGCTGTTGTTCTATAGAATTTATTTTGGAGGGAAGATGTTAGAATTTTAAAAATCCGGTTTAATTAAAACCAGTTGGTTCCATTGGTTCAGTTTCTTCATTTATTTCACCTTATTTTTATTAATATCATTCTGTTCGTTCTCTTCGTTTTGAGATGTTTTTGAACACTTTTTGCAGTGATTCTTCAACATTCTCAGCTCACGGAATCTCTCAGAGCAATTTGAACACTCATATGGCTTTTCTCCCGTGTGAATCCTCATGTGAATTCTTTGATTTTGAGAACTCGTGAACTCTTTATGGCACAATTTACACGGATAGGTCTTCTCACGCGTATGCGTATTAATATGCATAGTTAGACTTTTACGAACCCGAAATGTTTTTGGACACATGTTGCATTTATGGGGTTTTTCACCTGTATGAAGTCTTTCGTGGAGCTTCCTCTTTTCTCCAGTGCGGAACTCAATGGAACAAAAACTGCACTTATACGTCTTCCGAGAATCTGTATGATATTTCATGAAATGGTCATGGAATGTATTATCTGTGTTGTAACTTCTGTTGCAAATTAGACAGAGAATTCTATCATCTGTGTGGATCTGCAAGTGAACTCTGAGAGCGGCCTCCCCTATGGTTTTTTTGCCACAAATATGGCATTGAAATTTTTTCACGTCCAAATGGTTTAAATTTAAATGCTTCTTTAAATGGTTTAATTTTTTGTGCTTTGTTAATTGTGCCTGCATTGGAAAAGACTTCCCACAAACATCGCACACGAACGATGTTGGATGAAGCGGGTCTAGGTCACTGAATCTTCTTAGTTTTTGAAGAAGTCTCTCACTCGGCGGAAGGTCTTCCAGACAAGTGGGAAGAGACCCTTTAGGCGTCCCATCTGGATTCTTCTTCAAGTAGTGAGACGCTTCATTCTTAAGATCCTCGTTGGCATATTTGGTCTCTTTACTCTCTTCTTTAAGATATGGAATTTCGATCATCTCATGTTCCTGATGACTTTCCTTTGTTTCATTACATTTTTCATCGATTTCATCCAACCACTCAATAATTTCCTGGTCACTATCAATGTAGAGATCGTTAGATGCGCTTTTTGTTGTGACATTGCAGTTGATCTCCTCCGTTAGGAACTTCAAGTAAGCCTTCTGGCAGATCATCCTGAACTCCCACAGTTCATCGAGTTTCTTTTTGCAGGAAAGGCAAATTAATCGAATTAATCTTAGCCAATTGCTCGTTTGATCCTGGAAATGGTCGTTATTTTATTTTAAAAGAGAAATTTCGTAATTTTTCTAAAGAAAAGAATTTAAATAGACCTCCAAATTGGTGACTGCTCTAAACTTCATACGGATCTGTACTTGTTCTTCATCTGATGTGTCCAATAGATCCTGCGAATCTTCGCATATTTGGCAACTCATGCTGTATATTATACGAGAAGTCATTTTCTGAATTTTCTCAAATTTATCCTAAAAATTTACTTCACTCCACAAAAGGGGATTTTGGATGGAAACCTCAAAGTTTGTTTATATTTTGTCGTTTAATAAATAATCCGCTACGGGTCGCTGTTGTTCCATCAGAATTATTTTGGAGGGAAGATGTTAGGAGCAATAGTTTTGGGGGTTCTGGGCCACAAATAAAGTTAAAAAATAACAAACAAGATTAGGTTCTTCCCGGTCTTCCTTTATTTCAGCTATCTTTTATTTTTAATATCATTCTGTTCGTTCTCTTCATTTTGAGATGTTTCGGAACACTTTTTGCGGTGATTCTTCAACATTTTCAGCTCACGGAATCTCTCAGAGCAATTTGAACACTCATACGGCTTCTCTCCCGTGTGAATCCTCTTGTGAACCCTCAGATTTTCAGAATTCGTGAACTCTTTATGGCAAAATTGACACGGATATGTCTTCTCACGCGTGTGAGTGTTTATATGCCTTTTTAGATTTTTACGAACCCGAAAGGTTTTTGGACACATCGTGCATTTATAGGGTTTTTCACCTGTATGGTGTCTTTCGTGATTCGCCCTGTTTTCTGTACTGCGGAACTCCTTGGAGCAGAAATTGCACTTGTGAATCTTCGGAGTTTCTCTATGATATTTCGTGAAATGGATTCGGAATGTGATATCTGTGTTGTAAGTTCTATTGCAAATTACACAGCGAATCCTTTCATCACTGTGGGTCTGTAAGTGAGCTTTGAGATAGGTCTTACTTTTGAATTGTATGCCGCAAATATGGCATTGACATTTCTTCATGTCCAAATGCTCCAAATGATTTAAATTCATGTGCATTGTTAATTGACGCTTCATTGGAAAAGTCCTCTTACAAACATCGCACACAAACGATTTCTTTGGGCGAAGCTTCGTATTTCTTGGTTTTCGAGTTCGTTTCTCCTTGGGCGTGTCATCCTGGGTCTTTTGGTGCTTCTTCATGTAGTGAGATACTTTCTCCAGCGTTCGATCATTCTGCAAACGATCCCTTTCATTCTCAAGATCCTCATTGGCAGCTTTGATCTCTTTACTCTCTTCGCTCTCTTCATCAGGATCATCAATATATAGGATTTCGATCATTTCTTGCTCTTCATGACTTTCCCTTGTTTCATTACATTCTTCGTCAATTTCATCCAACCACTCAATAATTTCCTGGTCACTCTCAATACGGGGTTCGTTAGATGCGTTTTTTGTTGTGACATTGCAGGCGTTCTCCTCTGTTAGGAACTTCAAGTAAGCCTTCTGGCAGAGCATCCTGAACTCCCAGAGATCATCGAGTTTCTCTTTGCAGGAAAGACAAATTAATCTCAGCCAGTTGCCCATTTGATCCTAGAATCGGTCATTTTATTTTAAAAGAATTTCAAAGTATTTGACGGATTTGATTACAGGCCTGTACCTCAGAATTTGTGACTGCTGCTAACTTATTACGGATGTGCACATGTTCTTCATCTGATGTGTCCAATAGATCTTGCAAACCTTCGCATATTTGGCAATTAATGCTGTATATTATACTAGAAGTCATTTTCTGCATTCTCTCAAATTAACTTCACTCTTTAATCAAAAGTAGAAATTGGACGGGAAACCTCACTTTGTTTATATTTTTTCGTTAATAAATAATCCGCTACGAGTCTCTGTTGTTCCATCAGAGAGTTTTTTTTGGAGGGAAATATAGAATTTAAAATTCATCAGTCTCTATTTCAGTTATTTTTTTTTATTAATAATATCATTCCTGTTCGTTCTTCGTTCTCTTCACATTTTGAGATGTTTCGGAACACATTTTACAGTGATTCTTCCACATTTTCAGCTCGCGGAATCTCTCAGAGCAATTTGAACACTCATACGGCTTCTCTCCCGTGTGAATCCTCTTGTGAACACTTAGATTTCCAGAATTCGTGAACTCCTTCTTGCAAAATTCACACGGATAAGTCTTCTCACGCGTGTGCGTGTTTATATGCCTTTTTAGACTTGTACGAGTACGAAATGCTTTTGAACACATCGTGCATTTGTAAGGCTTTTCACCTGTATGAATTCTTTCGTGAAACTTCCTCTTTTGTCCACTGTGGAACTCAATGGAGCAGAAACTGCACTTATACATCTTCTGAGATCCTGTGTGATATTTCTTGAAATGGCCATAGAATGTGCTATCTGTGTTGTAACTTTGGTTGCAAATTATACAGTGAATCCTCTCATCCGTGTGACTCTGCATGTGTACTCTAAGTTCGACCTTGCCTATGGTTTTTATGCCACAAATATGGCATTGAAATTTTTTCTTGTCCGAAGTGTTCAGAAGGTTCAGAGGCTTTTTCTTTAAATGATTTAAATTCATGTGTTTTGTTAATTGAGCTTTCATTGGAAAAGACTTCTCACAAACATCGCACACAAACGATGTTGGGTGAAGCTCACTGATTCTTAGATTTTGAGGCAGTTTCTCTTTCGCCGGAAACATTGCCTCCTTTTTGAGTCCTTTCGGCATTCCATCCGGATTCTCAAGATCCTCACTGGCATCCCTTGCATCGTTGATCTCTTTACTCTCTTGATTTAGAATTTCGATCATTTCATATTCCTGATGATTTTCCTTTGCTTCATTACATTCTTCATCGATTTCATCCAACCACTCAATCATTTCCTGGTCACTCTCAATACAGGGTTCGTTAGATGCGCTTTTTGTTGTGATATTGCAGGAGTTCTCCTCCGTTAGGAACTTCGAGTAAGCCTTCTGGCAGAGCATCTTGAACTCCCAGAGATCATCAATTTTCTCTTTGCAACAAAGGCAAATTAATCTTAGCCAATTGCTTGTTTGATCCTAGAAAAGGTCGTTATTTTATTTTAAAATAAGTAATTCAAAGATTTTATTTTTATTACCTCCGAGTTGATGACTGCTGTTAGCTTGTGGCGGATCTGCACGTGTTTTTCATCTGATGTGTCTAATATATCTTGCAAACCTTCGCATATTTGGCAATTCACGTTGTTACCAGTAGTCATTTTCTGCTTTTTCTCAAATTCTTCCTTCACAAAAATGTGACAACTCGAGAGAACGCTTTTTTGTTTATATTTTGTTGTTGATAAATAATCCGCTACGTGTCTCTGTTGCTCTATATTTTGGAGGGAAATAAGGTTAGAAATTCATAATTAATTTTTAGCCTGTGATGAATTTTTTATGAATCAATATAATTATGATCATAACTACTGATTTTTTTGTATACTGACCCTTATATTGTTACTTAATTCATTATTATCAATTCCCCTTTCATGATGCGCTTTGCAAACATTTCACGCTATGATTTTTCCACATCTTCCTCTCATAAAATCTCTTTGAACAGCTTGTGCATTCGTACGGAGTCTCTCCCGTGTGTATCCTTGTATGGATCTTCCTGCTGCAGTCCTGCGTGAATACCTTTTCACAAAATTCACATGGGAATCTCTTTTGGCCTGTATGAACGTGCATGTGACTGCTCAAGTGTTGCTCCTGCCGGAATGTTTTCCCGCAAATTTCACACTTGAATGGCTTTTCACCTGTATGAATCCTCTCGTGATTTTGCACTGAAGCGTAAGCCCTAAATTGCTTAGAACAGAATCTACACTTGAGATCCAATCCTGTTCGGCGCATTCTCACGCCGGGATGAGTTTTCATGTGTTCCTGATACTCTTTCTTGCCATCGAAGGTGCAGCAGCAGTATTTGCATCGGGGACGTTGCTTGCATGTCCTTCGCTTCGACGGATCCTCATGCACTTCAATTACGTGCCTATTCAAGTTTGTAGCTCGCGTGAATGTCTTCTTGCAGAGTTGGCACGGTATTTTGGGTCGATCCTTTATATGAACGTCCTCATGTTGCTCCATTCTGTAGCGCGTTGCAAATCTCTTGCCGCAAACATTGCAAAGATAGGGAGTTATTTTCAGGTGGACGTTATTCATATGTTGTCTCAAGTTGTTCTTTGGGTAGGTTTTCTTGCAGAGTTCACAAGTCACTGGCTCAGTATTTGGCTTCCACATCCTCTTTCTTTTAGCTTTGTCTGACTTCTCTCGTTGGGAACTTTTATCTTCTTTACTGACTGGTTTGGATTCCTGGGATTCAGTAATTGATTCGCTCTTCATGTTAGGATCTTGATTAGGGATAAAAATGACTTCTAGTGCATTGAGTGTTCCGTCTTCCTTCGAAGCGATTTCTTCAACCAAGATTTTACTTTCTGGGATCATTTTCTTGCAATCCTCTGCTTTCCTCTCTAAGAACTTACTATATGCATTCTTGCAGAGAATCTTAAATTCCCAGAAGCTATCAAGCTTTTCTCTGCAACATTTGCATATGAATCTCAGCCAGTCGCTGAGATTTATCTGCAAAAAAGGATGAAAATTTATCCACAATCTCCATAAAATAATCAAGCAAACATTTTACCTGTAATTCCATTAGTGATTGAAGTATTCCTTGAAGATATCTTAACTCCTCCATCCAGATATCCAAAAGAGCTTCCGTTGCCGCACATATTTGGCACTTTTCTTCACATTTTCCCTCATTTAAAGACATTTTTTATATAAATCTTCTCATGCAATCCCAAAAACAGCTGACGCTTGTTTACCTCTTCCTACTTATCAAGTGCCCCGCTTCACCTCTGCGGCGCTGCTGCTCACAAAGAAGCTACTTGTTTATTAAAAGATCTTTTATTGGTGGCCCTATAATGCCAAATACTATCAATATTTCTTCATGTCGTAGGATTGACTTTGAGACATTTCCAAACACTTTATACTATGATTCTTGAACATTTTCCTCTCGCTGAATCTCCTCAAGCAGTTGGAGCACTCGTACGGGGTCTCTCCCGTGTGGAGACGAATGTGAACCGTACGATTGCTCGCCTGCGTGAAGACTTTATCGCAAAAGTTACAGGGGAACTTCCTGCTGCGCGTATGGACGTTCATGTGGCGAGTCAAATGGGCGTTCTGCTTGAATGTTTTCGCACAAACCTTACAAACAAAGGGTCTATCGTCCAAATGGAGCCTCTCATGCTGCTCCAGCATGTCCAGTGTGCAGAATTCCCGGTTGCAGTAGCGACACTTGTACTTGTCAAGGTGGCTATGCGTTTTAAGGTGATCGTAGTAGGCGCCGCGTCCCTCAGTTGTCGCTCCGCAGTGCTGGCAGATCCAGTAACGCTCCTCCTGGCGTCGCAGCTGCATATGGACGAGCCGGAGATGCTTGTTGAGCGTGTGCTTCGTGCTGAAAGTCTCCTTGCAGTAGTCACACGGAACTCGAGCCCGATTCTCATTGTGCGTCTGCTCGTGGACCACCAGACTCTGGCGATTCACGCATCGTCGGCCGCAGAAGTTGCAGAGGAAGTTACGGGTTTTTCTATGAACCACCACAATATGTTGCCGGATGTTCTGTTTAGCAATGAATTGCTTATCGCAATATGCACATATATAGGGTCCTGGCAGTACTGGCTTCTGCTGCCTATTCCCCTTAAGGCGTCTATCCACTTTGTCCGGTTGACTGATCTTCTTCCTCCTCCTTCTAGGCTTCACTTTCTCCTCATCGTTGGTTTTAGCGGACTTCTTCCGACCTCTTCTACCTTTAATTGGCTTTTGCGTGTTTTTCCCAGCGCCATCATTGCTGTTCTCATGAACCAACACCATTTCGAATGCTTCCAGATATTTCTTCTCCTCCTCCTCCTCCGCCTTCATAATATCAATGCAATTTGTATCATCTGGAGCACTATCTTGCCAATTGTCCATGACATCGTAGGCGAGATCGCAATCTGGGAGCTCCTGGAGCTTATCCAAGTACTTCCTATATGCATTCTTGCAGAGAATCTTGAACTCCCAAAGGTCATCGAGTTTCTTTTTGCAGCAGATACACATGTATTTCAGCCAGTTGCTGTGTTGACCCTTTTGAACAATGAGAAATTGCCATATTCTCTATCCCTATGAGAGTATATTAAGAGATTTACCTCAGAATTGGTGACTGATTCGAGTTTGTCTTGGAGATGTTGGAATTCCTCTGTCCAAGCATCGACAAGGCGATTCGCACCATCACACAACTGGCACTTTTCTTCAACTTTTACTTTTCTAGAAGACATATTGAACATTACTTTTAAATTAGTTTATAGTTTTAGGCGGAGTTTTGTGGTGAAAAAGGAGTTTTTTGAGATTTTTTTCGGAGAAATTTGCACTGCCAGCTGTCTTGTTTACTTATTTTGATTCACTAAATTCCGCTAGACATCGCTTTTAGCGGGAAGATGCTATTTCTTTGTGAAGTCAGAGACCTGTGGCGACTTTTTGAAGAACTATAAAAGGACAACAAACCGTGTTTTGATTTTGGAGAGTGAAAAAAGTTTATGCTTTTCCCAAGAAGTATTATTCAATATTATGATGAATCTAAATCTAAATAAAATAAATAGTAAAGAAAGGTGTCAGTTGTGTGGAGCCGGGCGAGATCTATTAGATACTCGATTGCCTCAATACAATCAACTGCCCAGGAAACTCGGATCAATAATCAATTTTGAGGTAAATTTTTCAGAATATTTTTAAGATAAATTAAATAAAAACAATATTTCTTTATTCCAGAGTCAACACAGATGTTGGTTGAGATTTATCTGTTTGTCCTGTGGAAAGAAACTTGATGAATTCTGGGAGTTTAAGATTCTCTGCAGAAATGCTTACAGGAAGTTCTTTGAGGAAATGGAAAAGAATTCTTCCGATTCATCTATTATCAAAGATGAATGCGACGTTGAGACGCAAAATTCCAGCTTTATTGAGAAAGTGGAAATAGAAGAAGACAAGAAGTCTTTTAATGCCTTTGAAATGGTATTCATTCCGAATGAAAATCCAGACAAGGATAATATTTTACCCAAGAAAGAGCAGAAAAAAGTCACTGATTCGGATAATGAGACTGTTGATAGTCACATAAGCAATTCAGAGGATCAATTCCGAGAAAAGAAGAATTTAACAATTCATCAACCAATAGATATTCGAGCTAAACCAAAAGTTAGAGAAAGAATTCGATCAAGGAATACAAAAGGAAAGCAAAAGCTCGTCACTTGTGATATCTGCAACAAAACTTACCCTAAAAATAGCTTAAAGCAGCACATAAAAGTTGTACATTTTAAAATAACTCCCTATCTTTGCAATGTTTGCGGCAAGAGTTTTTCCACGCGCTATAAAATTGATCAACACGAGCTCGTTCATGCGAAAGATCGACCCAGATTTCCTTGCAATCTCTGCAAGAAGACTTTCACGAGAAAGGAAAACTTGCGAAGGCACATTGATGAAGTTCACAAGGATTCAACGAAGCGCCAGAGATTCTCCAATAAATGCAAATATTGCCAAATTCGATTTGCCATCAAAGAGGAATACTTTGAGCACTTGAAAACTCATCCAGGCGCCAGAATTAAAATGGTAAAAGGGAAGCGGATGTGCAACTACTGTCCAATGGAATTCAGAACTAATCAGGCTTTGGAGAGACACGAAAGGGTTCATACGGGAGAGAAACCATTCTCATGTGAGATTTGTGAGAAAACCTTCCGACAGGATATGCATTTGCGAAGACATCTGAACATCCATACGGGAGCTAAGAAGTATCCTTGCGAATATTGCGATAAGGTGTTCACGCAAACGGGAAATTTGAGGGTTCACAGGAGGATTCACACCGGAGAGAAACCGTACGAGTGTTCAAATTGCTCGAAACAATTCTCTGTCCAGAAAATGTGGAAGAAACACAGACTGAGCTGTTCAGAAACATCCTGAATTTGTGCAATTTTTTTTAATAAAAAGTGAAAACAAATCCTGATTATTTATTGAGAAAAACGGTCCATACACTTCATTGATTGATTGATTTCTGAATAATACAGTTTGTAGGATTACCTGTTGGGAGACAAGACTGTAGTCCCTTGCCCTCCGCCCTCTGGGGCCCCCTAAAATCATTAATACACCAAAACCAACCAGATTTTTGGAATATGACCCACATTACTGGCTATATTTCAAATTTAATAACCGCGCTCCTTCTTTATGGAAGCGCTGCCTAGTGTATTTTATGTGAACTAGAAAAGTAAAATGCAGAAGCAGCTGGCTGTGGGTGCTGAGCATCTGACTGACCGCATGGACTGCAACTATATCGTGAAACATGTCTCCAACTGAACCAATTGGAGGCATTGAGATTGTTGAGATTCAGTTTGAGGAAAAGTGCCAAATTTGTGGTAGAGTAGAAAACCTCGTGGATACTTGGGAGGAGGATTCCTGTCACATTCACGAGAAACTAGAAGCAGTCACTCAGGTAAACAGAGAAGGGATCTTTTAACTACTTTAATGACTTTAATTAGAATTTTAGAATAATTTATTTTTATAAATAACTTCACAGAACCAGGAATCTTGGCTGAGATTTATTTGCACGACTTGCAAAGATAGACTCGATGATCTCTGGGAATTTAGGAGTCTCTGTAAGGATGCATGCGAGAAGTTTCTGGTTAAAATTCAAGAGATCACGGAGAAACACAATTCTAACGAAGTTAAAGATGATAATGAAGAAATTGGTGAAGAAAAGGTGGTCGTGATTAAGCATAAGAATCAACTAGACAAAGAGATGAAGAGCATCCAAGAAATTGAAGGGGAACCAGCAGAAGAAACAGATTATTTTGTGGAGGACATTATAGAAATAGATGTTCCGGTCATTCACAAACTGGAGCAACTGGAGTCTAAAGACTATATTGAGTTGCAAGAAATTCCAGAAGAGTCTACAGAGGTGACGGTGAAACCAGGAGAAGCCCCAACCTGCTCCATCTGCAATAAGTCTTACTCAACAAAGTCGCAATTAAAGCAACATATTAATATTATTCACAAGAAAATCGCTCCCTATCAGTGTTCGTATTGCGGAAAGAAATTTGCCACTCGCTACAGAATAGAACAACACCAGGAAGTCCATATTGAGAACAGAACGAAAATCCCTTGCGACCATTGTGATCAAACATTCACTTCTCAGTCGAACAAGAGGAGACACATTATTGAGGTTCACGAGAACTCCTCGAAGCGAAAATCCACCATATCTGTCTGCAAGGTGTGCGATGTCTCATTCGATACGAAAATGGAATACTACGAGCATATGGATTCGCATCCGGACGTCCGGATCCGGAGGCTGGGTTTGGACTTGAAGTGTCGCTTCTGCTGCAAAGAATTCCGCAGTTATCAGGCCGTGAAGGCGCACGAACGCGTTCACACGGGTGATAAGCCGTACAAGTGTGAGATTTGCTCAAAAGACTTCCGGCAGGAATCCCATCTGAACACGCACATGAACAAACACACCGGCGAACGGCGGTATGCTTGCGATTATTGCGATAAGAAATTCGTGGATCAGAACGCACGGAAGGTTCATGAGAGGATTCACACCGGAGAAACCCCGTACGCTTGCCAGAACTGCCCAAAGCGCTTTCGTGGATGGAAAGTGTGGAAGAATCATATGAAGAATTGTATTCCAGCTGGAGACCATTTGCTAATAGAGTAAGTAAATCATGAGATCCTTATAAATAAGAGCATATTTTTGTTCACAATAAAATATCCAGGAAAGAGAATGCGTTTTGAAGTCCCTGAGATGGATTTCATTGAAGGGAATTAATGAATTCCAGTTAAGCATAATTTTGAGTCCGATTGCAGCTTACCCAAGCTAAGAATAGTAAAATAACATCTCTATTCTTCGATTTAATAATAATTTATTTATTGCAGTACCTAGTTCAAAATCTTTTATATTGTAAAAGATTCTTTTTAAGACTCTTCTGAGCACTTTGCGCTATGTTTCTTCCACATTTTCTGCTCGGGGAATCTCTCAGAGCAATGTGAACACTCGTATGGCTTCTCGCCCGTGTGAATCCTCCTGTGAACCCTCATATTTCCAGCCAGTGTGAATACCTTATCGCAAAAATCACATGGATACTTCTTCTCTCCCGTATGGATATTCATGTGAGTCCTCAAGTGCTGACCCTGACGGAATTCTTTGGAGCAGATCTCACATTTGAATGGTTTCTCGCCAGTATGAATCATTTCATGGTTCTGCCTTTGCTGATTATTCGTGAATTCCTTTCGGCAGTATTGGCATTGTATTTTTTTCTTAACTGCATCCAGTCTCGGATGTGTCTTTAGGTGTCTGTAGTAGTCCGTCTTGTTTGTGAATGTAATACAACAGTATTTGCAAATTTGATCCTTCAGATCCTTCTTAACTCTCGTATGAACGTTCATGTGGATCTTCAGGTGGTGATCTTTGCGGAATCTCTTGGAGCAGATCTTGCAGGCAAATGGTTTCTCTCCCGAGTGGATCCTCTCGTGAGCCTCAAGAGCTTGAGAGGTTTTAAAGACTTTGGCACAAGAAGAGCAACTCTTACGAGATTTAAGTTTCTGTCGTTCAAGCTTTGAAGTTCCAATTCTGGCGAATAGATGGGTTTTTCTTACATGTTCCAGATATTCCTCTCGGGTGTTGAATCTGGATTTGCAGTGTCTGCAGAAGCTTTTAGCTATTTGTCGCTTCGATCTGTCGATGTGAATCCCAATGATGTGTCTTAAGAGATTTCTCTTCTGAGTAAAAATCTTACCGCAAATTGCACAGGAGAATTGAGATCTCTTCTCAGAATGAATTTCCAAATGATTCCTATATGGTTCTTTCCTTGTGAATCCTTTCCCACAAATATCACAAACAAAATTGAGGATCTTCTGATGAACTTCTTTCATATGGGTTCTCAGGGTTTGTCTCTGTTTGAATTCCTTATTACAGGTGGAGCATTTAACGGGTTCGCTTTCAATTGGTTTTGTCTTCCCCCCTGGCTTCTTGAAATTTTCTTTTCCTGGAGCATTCAAACTGATTTTCTTCATCCCAGTGTTTGCACAGAAATCTTCAACTCTGTTAGGTGAATCGGATCTCTTAAGAGAAATCTCTACGGGAGCGACTTCCGTTTTAAATGCATCGATTCCGGGCAAGGAATTGTTTCTCAGATTCTTCTCTTCTTCATCACAGATTTTCATCTTCTCTTCTTTCAACAATGAGAGTTTTATCGGATGAAACTCTGAGTCTACTGGAAGAGGTGGATCTTCAGTTGGGCCACCTTCCCAGAGAATTACAGTTTCTTGAATCGGAAAGTACTTTTTCTCCTCCTCTTCCTCCATATCGAGTGGTTCGGAATAACTGGAGAATTCAATATCATTTTCGCATTTCTCAATGATCTCAAAGGATGGATCTGTGTCTACTAAAGTTTCAAGGAACTTCCTGTACGCATTTTTGCAGAGATTTTGAAACTTCCAGAGATGATCGAGCTTCGCTGTGCAGAGAAGACACACGAATCTCAACCAGTTTCTGTGCTCCACCTTAAAACAATTAGAATTAGAAACCATTATTGTTGCATTATAAGTTAATACAGTTAATCAAGTTAATAGATTTACCTGAGAATCGGCAAGTGTTTCAATTTTTGTGATAAGATGTCGAAACCTAGGAGTCTGAATATCTGTAATATTCTGCTTGGATTCGCAAATCTGACACTCGATATCATGTTTAGACGTTAGATTAGACGCCATTCTTCACATAAATGTATTTTATTTAGTATTATTATGAAGAATCTTAGAACACAAAAAAATCTCAGGACGATCCGAACTTGTTTACTTTATTTGTTTAATAAAATTACGTAAGACGGCGCTAGGTCACCCTTTGCTGCCATCAGCGACGCCTTGCGTATTTTCAAGAACTAAAGAGGTAAACAAGTTGCGTCGTTCGTCTTCAGTTTCAGCTCTGAGATTCTTGTATTTCTACACAAATTCTCTCAAGAAAGTACATTTATGTGAAGAATGGCGTCTAATCTACCGTCTAAATATGATATCGAGTGTCAGATTTGCGAATCCAAGCAGAATATTACAGATATTCAGACTCCTAGGTTTCGACATCTCATCACAAAAGTTGAAACAATTACCGATTCTCAGGTAAATCTATGAACTTGATTAACTCTATTAACTTATAAAACGCAACAATGGTTCCTAATTCTAATTGCTTTTAGGTGGAGCACAGAAACTGGTTGAGATTCGTGTGTCTTCTCTGCACAGCGAAGCTCGATCATCTCTCGAAGTTTCAAAATCTCTGCAGAAACGCGTACAGAAAGTTCCTGGAAACTCTAGAGGAAGATTTATCCTTTCAGATCATTGAGAAATGCGAGAATGAGGATATTGAACTCTCCGGTTATTCCGAACCAATCGATATGGAGGAAGAAGATGAGAAAAAGTACTTTCCGCCTCAAGAAACAGTATTTCTCTGGGAGGGAAACCCTACTGAACATCCACCCCTTCCAGTAGGAGTAGGGCCAGAGTTTTGTCCGATAAAACTCCCATTGTTGAAGGAAGAGAAGATGAAAATCTGTGATGAAGAAGAGAAGGAAGAGAAGAATCTGCGAAACATTTCTTTGCCCGGAAGCAATGCAAGAGTCGTCAATCCTTCATTTAAAACGGAAGTCGCTCCCGTAGAGATTTCTCTTAAGAGATCCGATTCACCTAACAGAGTTGAAGATATCTGTGCGAAACTTATTCGTGATGGGCAAAAAAGAAGTCTCGAGGTGAAGAGAGTAAGTTTGCAAGCTCCAGGAAAAGAAAATATCAAGAAGTCAGGAATGAAGTCAAAACCAATTGAGAGAGAACCCCTTAAATGCTCCACATGTAATAAAGTATTTAAAGAGAGACAAAACCTGAGAACTCATATGAAGGAAGTGCATGAGAAGATCCTCAGATTTATGTGCGATATTTGTGGGAAAGGATTTAAAAGGAGAGCACCATATAGGGATCATCTTGAAACTCACTCTGAGAAGAGATCTCAATTTTCCTGTGCGATTTGCAGTAAGACATTCACCCTGAAAACCAATCTCTTGAGACACATCATAGGGATTCACATCGACAGATCGAGGCGACAAAAGTGTAAAAGCTTCTGCAGACACTGTAAATCCAGATTCAACACCCGAGAGGAATATGTTGAACATGTAAAAACTCATCCAACCGCCGGAATTAGGATTAGGCTTCATGGACATAAAGTGGACAGACGTTGCTCCAGTTGTTCTAAAACATTTAAAACATCACAAGCGCTTGAGGCTCATGAGAGAATCCACACGGGAGTGAAGCCATTTTCCTGCAAGATCTGCTCCAAAGAATTCCGTCAAGATCAACACTTGAGGACTCACATGAACATCCATACGAAAGAGAAGAAGTATCCATGTGATTTTTGCGATAAGGTGTTCACACAAGCTGGAAATCTGAGGGTTCACAGGAGAATTCACACGGGCGAGAAGCCATACGAGTGTTCAAATTGCTCTGAGAGATTCCCCGAGCAGAAAATGTGGAAGAAACATACTGCAAAGTGCTCAGAAGAGTCTTAAAAATAATCTTGTGTTACTTTTTTAATAAAAGAATTTGGATTTACTCAAAGATATAGCAGTTTCAATCTGATTTTTAATGCATTTTGAGGTTTCTACGTGATTTTCTTTTTGGGTTTCTTGTGAATTTGGATCCAACAAATGGCTACCTGTAAGAAGTCGAGCCGCGTTTGTTGTAATTTTTCCAACAAAATATGGCAATTTAACGGATAAAAATTCTAAACAGGCGGGAAAAAAATCCTTCCAAGCAATCTCAGCGCCTCTAGTGAGAGAAGTAGAAGCTGTCAGGGGCAAAATGGTGTCCGTGTTGTTTTACCTGGAATTCTGGCTTCTTTTTGAAATATCAAGTGTTTTCACGTCGAAAAGCGATGCCAACCAGCACACAAATATCCGCTGCGAAGAGTTGTGCAGTGAGGCGACATTAAAACTGTCTACGGTAATTGGGAGAGAAAAAATCGATAACTCAGGGACACTACCACGGCAACTGACCCTCTTTTTTTCACCTGTTTATCAGAATCTCAAGTTGGACTGCCAACGGGGATGTCGCTACTTCAACATTGAGTTCCTGTCCAGTGCTGGGAATCTCAATAAAGTCACCGACTTGAATACCACTCAAGATCTCTGCAAGTCCTGTGAGGATGGCGCGCCAAGGAGAGGGAAGGTTCATCTGGATCTGATCCTCCTGTTTGTCCTTTTCAGCTTGCACTGAGGCCTACATCGACAAGGTGAAGCGCGAGGCGTGTCAGATGGGCTGCTCCAAGATGTTTGAGCTGCAATCCAAGTCGCCCTACATCCACGGATGGCTGGTGTACATGGGAGCGTCTTCGGAGAGGGATCACAGTGGCGGAATGATGTTCCTGCAGCCGGATCTGGACATCCCGCCATCCGATGATGACTGGCTCGTGTTCGACTCTGCCTTCCGTCCGCGCGACTACGATGGCCTGCATCCGTACAAACTCACTGAGACTCGAATCCAGACGATGCCCATCTATCCTGTCCGGAAGCACATCTCCACGCAATTCTGCATCCCCACGTGGATGTGGATGATCCCCATCATGTTGGTGTTCGCCATTGTGTGGATCCAGTATGGCAACACCATCCGGAATGTCTTCATCTATGAGGACGTCGAGGAGGAGGATGATGACACGGAAGAGGACTCTCCGGGAGCCACTAAGAAACTGGAGGAGGATTTTATTGTGGCTCTGGACTCGTACTTCTATCCAAGTCCGGCTATTCCGCCGCCACCCAAGTACTCAGCCAAGGAGGAGTCGATCCTGATGAGTAGCGACGATGAGGAGAATCTCCTGCGCGAGAATGCAGATAATTCGAGTCGACAGAGCAAAACCAAAGCCTAATCTCAATGCGATATCATTGCCACGAGTTAATTCCTTTAAGTTTTTCTCTCTCTTAGAACGCATAAATTAGGGATTCTTCTTCCAACTTTTTCTTGTGATAATTTTTTTAAAAATCTCTCTGAAATAATGCATTTCTTTTCGTTTTGCGAAAACACATCCTCCTTGCAGTACAAAAGGAAAAGAAAGATAAAAACCACCGCCGAAAATGATTTCTCTCTCTCATTTCTAGTAATTTATTTTGTTTTGTGAAAGTATTAGGAAAGTGTTCCTTGGCGTAAAAAATCATTTGATAGAAGAAATAAAAATACGAAAGACATTCGTTTTAGGAGTAAAAAAATAACAAACACATGAAACACGAAAATTGCAAACCACAAAGAGAATTGAATAGGTTTTTTAAGGATAAGTATATATCCCTTAAAAGATATTTAATCACATTTTAATCCTGTAATTCATAGTGATGTAAAATAGGTAATAATATTGGGTGAAAAAAATAATACTAGTAATACATGTGAATGTTTAAGGCAGATTGAGAATTGTTTGTGGTGAATTTAAATGTAAAATTCGATTCTAAAGAAAAAGCGATGAAATTGTGCTTTTAACCAAAGACATGTCATTTTAGATATTCCCTTATTTTATTTACAATATTTTCCCTCCCTCACAATACTTTATGCAAGTCCTTTAAGTATTTAGGAGATAAGGATGAAAATTATTTAGTTATTTTTTTTATCAGAAACATGAATGTTGTGAAAGTTTGCAAGGGATCGATTTTCAGAGGATTATTCGGAAACGATCAAGGTGAGCAAATTTCAATGCAATTGCAATAAATTCCAAGATTTTTAAAGTCACTTAATATTTTCAATCGGAAATATACCTACATAATTTTCAAACCCTTTACAAAAGTGTTTCAAACAAATTTTTGGGTTTTTTAACGTTTTGAGGACTTCAAGATTCTGGGCTACCAAAGCAGAAATATGTCACTACAAAAAATGGTGACTCCATTTACACATAAAACAGTCATAATGTCTAATTTTGATTACCTAAATACGAATTGACTTGAAAATTCAAGCTTTAATGGCCCAAAAAGAAATACAAATAATCAAGTAATAAATAGTCATAATGAATACACTATGACTAAATTTATTACTTATAAATTTCAAGAATACAAAATTTAGGTCAAAATGAAGAATGTTTAATAACCCGTTTAACACATAACCACGTTTTTTTTCTCAGCTGGATTTCATGTCGAAGAATTCCAAATCAATAAGGCCATTTACATCGCCGCATTGGATTGAGATTAGATGGTCCCTAAATCCTAATCAAATCCTGTGGTTTAACATCGTAATGTAGAGTAGAGATTGAATTCACTTTTAGCGGGAAGGTATTTTTATGAGATTTGAAATATTGTTCTCAACTTCATAATCATCACAAAAAAATGCTTTTTGATTTCTATTAAAATTTTTGAATCCACTGAACAGTTCTTATTTCGGTAGCTTTTAAAGTTTATCGTCGAAATTATTTCCATTTCATACTACCTTATGAAGAAGGAGCCTAATATTTTATTTACACTATCGTTCTTTAATTTTTGAAAAAGGCACAGATAAGTCTTGAATACTTTGTTTTGCAGTATTTGCTATCAAAACAAGCATACAAAGAGGTTTAGATTAACGCCACTATACGAATTTCTTTTTTGCACGATTCGAATATTTTTGGGCTCAGTAAGAACAGTTTGAATCCAATCCAATTCCATTCAGGAAGCAGGATTGAACTTGTTTATATCGACAAAATTAGGATTAATCTCAATCTAATCTGGTCATGTAAATGGCGTTTAACGATGGAATGTTAACTCCGAATTACGGCTCAGAAGTTAATGTTGAATTCAAAATAATGACTAAATTTTTTTCTGAATTTTAGATCTTGAGCAATGAGCAAAGTCATTACAAACAGAATGAAATAAAAACAGATTGATTTATAGTAAGATTGATGGATTTAACCTAAAAATCAGCCAATTTTTATTGTTTTTATAGAATGGGGTTGTGAAACTTCATTGTATGAGAATGAATGATAAACAGATGTTAGATAAAACATCCATACGCGATAAAAGCTCACGAAGTGGCCTAATTGCGTAAGTTACGAGATAAGTAAAAACAGTAAAAATGTCTTGATCGCGACTCAATTGTGTAATTTTGTCTGCTTGGGTAAAATTCAAAATTTTTACCGACAAATTTTGCTGATCCTTGCAAACTTTCACAACTTCTTAATACTTAAAGTAAAATTTGATTTTATTTTATATTTTATTGAAGTAACCTTTTAAAATTCTAAAAATATAGTGTCTCGATTTTGAGAGAAGAAAACCAGCGATTACAATGTTGAATTATTATTTTTATAAGTTTTTTTTTTAAGTTTGAATAAAACATTTTTTTATTATTTCATTTATATTTCAGCATAATGATCAGAAATAAATTCCATTCAACGTCTATAGCGCAGATTTTATGAAAAAAGAAGTAAAATATGAATTTTGATTTCTGGTTCTACACAATTTTCGCGAGGACAAACACAATGATCTTCAGAACCACGCCAGGCGCGGATCAGAGCTTCTCTTTTGCAGCATCAGCACGTGTCTGTAGATCCGGATGGCGGGTCCCAGTTTCAGCCTCAATCCGGACACCACGTCGTCTCGCTTCATCAGCACCAGCGATGCTCCGTCGATCTCCTGCTCGCGGAAGACTTCCGCCTCGTTGGGGAAGTGGCGAGAGAAGTAGCTGTACACCTCACTGGCCGACCAGGTGGAGGCGTCCGGCACCGGCTCCCCGGCGAACGGGGTGACAATGCTTGAGATCTCGTCAGGTTTCTTCTCTTCCTTGACCTGTTTTTCAGTCTCTGCATCGGAAGTGTTTAGTTTTTTCTTCTCAACTTCCCGATTATCCGCCATTTTGGCGTTTTTTGGCGCCTCTTTAGCCTCCTTGGGCGATTCCTTGACCGGAGATGGTCTCTTGACGGTCGCAGCCTCGTCCGAGGACACAGCAGACTCGTCTTCGGCGCTCTCTGAGGACATTTCCGAGAGCTCCTCCTCGTTGCAGCGGCGACAGATCCACTTGTCGCGCTTCCTGCCCTTCGAGATGATCCTGGGCCGGTGGCAAGTGTTGTGGTAGAAGTCATAGCACTGCGTGCACTGCGTGAGAATCCCAAAGTCAGCAGACTTCTGGCAGACAGTGCATAATTTGCATTGCGGACAGAGCCATACGTTGTCCTGATCATCAACCTTAGGACCCGATCTCTCGTCCAGGCACTCAATGTGCGCCTTGTAGGAGCAAGTCTTGCACGTGATGAGCTTCGGGTGATTCTTCAGGCAAATCAGACACCAGCCCTGATAAAATGAGATCGTCTTGCGGTCGGACGCAGAATCCTCACCATTGCTCACACGACTTCCATTCTGGGAGTCCTTGAGCTTCCTCCCTGACTCCCCGGCCTTCTTGGAAAGTCCGACGGGTTGCAGGAGATTCATGCGACGTTTTCTCGGATAGAGATTATCTGATGGATCGAAGATTGTCTTGGCCTTTTTAATCCGCCCACCCACGCGCACCGGAGCCAGACTCCCATCTTTATCTCCTCGACTTGGGTTCCTCCCGTGAATTTGCTTCCTTTTTGATGACATTGTCACTAAAAATGCGACTGATAAATAGAAATCATTGAGATGATCATCAACTTTCCAGCTTCATCAAACACCTAAATTCACTGGACAATCACACAAAATTCCATCCGGAAGATCATCAACAGGTCCTCCCCACCTTATTCTCCCCTAATCAACTTCCAGGAACGGAAAATTAAGCAAAAAATACGTAAAATATTCCTAAAAACCAAATACTCTTCAAGGATGACGTTTCATTTTGAGACCCTCGGTTTTCTCCTCATTTTCAGTCAATTTCACGCTCTCAATCATACAAAATTATAGAATAGTTCTTCTTCTACTCACCTTAGTAGAAAATGAAAGGCAACACGATAATTTTTCCGGGAATTTCAAGGAAAATCTGAACACAGCAAAATTGTTGTGTTTTCCAAATATTAAAAAAATCACGCATCCGCTGGCAGCGCCTCAAGTGTTGGCGTCCTGTACTTTTTCACCATCGGGATGTCTCGAAAATCCGTTATTGTATAATTTTAAATTTTCAAATAAGCCGCTAGATTCCAAGGAGGAAATATTTTCCAAAGAAGATAAAAACAAGTTTTTTTTGTGGATTTCTTTAGGGATGATTATGGATTTTAGTTTTCCCAAGGATTCCAAGCCCCACTGTCTTTATTAACCTTTGCGTTATGAATCGGATAATGAATTGCTGGATTTGCTTTAAAATTTAAATCTTCATCTTCACAATATTACCTACGCCCTTTCAATGCTAGAGTTCCTTCACTTAAAATCCAATTAAAATAAATTCACAACTTTTTCGATGATTGGAAAGGAATGAGCTTTCTGTTAATCGGAATATTTTACTTTGAAAGACTGAATGTGTGTTAAAGTTACGATAGGATCAGAGAGGGTCGTCTGTTAGGGCCAAAATAGACACAGGCTGATTCTCGAGAAGACTTAGCCGTTTAAAGCCAAAGACAATTCAATTAATGACAATTTCAGTGCGATATCAATAAAAATTATTGATTTCTAAATGCTAAGTCGCGTTTATAGTCGGTACGACCTGTCTTTAGCTCTAATCTGACTAAATCTTCTCGAGGATCAGCCTGTGTCTATTTTGGCCCTTAGGAGAGCTTAGAGCTGGTCACTCTATCTCACCAATAACTTGAAAATAATAATAGGAGACCCCGAGCGCTCACATGTGAGCAGGTCTATAGTTCTTTAATGGAACGTTTGCCACCCTATTATTATTATTAATGAGCTTTCGGAAGATTTTACGAGCTTTCCGAAAATTTTCACGTGAAAGCTCATTAAATTTATAGCTTCCCTCTAAACCTCTTTGAAGTTACTTTCCAAAGCTCTATTAAGCTTCCTTTCATACTTTATTAAGCTTTTTTTTCAAAGCTCTTGAACTTTTTCAAAGCTCTATACTAAGATTTATTTCAAAGATCTCTTAATCTTACATCCGAAGCTCTCTTTACTTTCTTTTCAAAGCTCTTTAAAGCTTCTTTTCGAAGATCTTTTAAGGTTCCTTTCATACTATATTAAGCTTTATTTCAAAGATCTTTTGAGCTTTACTTAAAAACACTTTTTAGTTTCCCATCAAAGACCTTTAAAGCTTTTTTTTAGCTTCTTTTCAAAGCTACTTGAAACTTTCTTTCAAAACTCTTTTAATCTTTCATCCGAAGCTCTTTTTACCTTCTTTTCAAAGCTCTTTAAAGCTTCCTTTCAAAGCTCTTTTTAACTTATTTTCAAGACTCTTTGAAGCTATTTTTTTGTCTTTTGATTTTTACGGCCCCAGCTATCAAGCCACAAGGCCAATTCTCTTTGAAGCTTGATTTCAAAGCTATCAAACACTTCCAAAGTGCTGAAATTATTAGGCAACTTTGCGTACAAAATGTAAAAGTGCTGGAAGTGGTGTACGCCCTATTATCTCCCCCTTATTTTTTATATTGAAAATTAGAGAAGTTCTAAGATTCTAAGAATTTCAGGAATAAGAATTTTTTTAGGTTTTCTACTAGAAATATTTAAAATTTAAATATCCTTATTCTCACCGATATCCTTGAGAAGTCTGTCCCTGATATCCCGTAAGAACTTTATCTTATCATCGATACTCCTCTTTGTTCGATTAACAAATGAATCTTGGATACTCTTGAGAAAAGATATGAATCCGCTGAAACTGAAGCCCATCTCCTGTTTCTTGATGAGCTTAGGTGTACTCTCTGTGCTTCCTGCTTCCGTTGTTGCCATTGTGGTTAATTCTGGAAGCTTTGTCGAGCTTTCAGTGGTGGTTTCCGGGAGTTTCTCTGGTATAATCCATGACACAGCAATTGGAGGGCTTTTCTTTGTCACCCACTCACGGTTCACGTCACTCTTTTTCCACTTGTTGATCCTGGAATCTAGGGATTCCTTACCACCCGTCACGAGGGTGTCTCTGAGAAATTGTGATTTGCTCAGAGTCTGAGATTCACTCGTTTCATCTCCCCTTCCCGGTTCAATAGATATTTTCACCCACTCTGTGTCAATGGGTGGAAAAATGCTGCTAAAGAGTGCAAGAAGCACAAAAATTGTCTCCATTCTCCACGACAAGTCCATTGAAACTGATTCAATTGAGCTGACTCGTCTTGAAGAATTTTCACTCTTTATGGTGCCATTCTTCAGTGACTTCTCTATGGATGGGTGGGAGTTCTTAGAGATTTTCCTCAACTGATATACGACAAAATTAATTCCCTCGTTGCTCTCCTTAACTCGAGTTGCGCCACAACCATGAGATGCCTCAAGTATGAAATGTGAATTTCATTGAAATACCAATTGGTTTCTCCTAAATTAACAACATCCCGAATCTTCAGGAAATCCATGATTTTAAATAGAATTTCATTTGGTAAATCTATAAGATCCATCGAGAGATTTTATGCAAAAAAAAGAAACGAAAAATTTAGAAACGAGAATTTTGCTGTTTAGTAAAAGATAAAAAAATAAAATCAAGACTGGCACATTACGATTATGCTCACTTCCAGAGCGTGAAAATTCTACATAAGCGATGTTGTCAACTGATGAAGATTTCATTTTGAGCGCCACCCACAATGTAATCGCTCTTCAGTGATTATTTTAACAAATTAGTGACATTGCTCTGTTCGATGTTCAACATCATTTCCATGTGGAAGCAGACAACAGGGTGATTAACGAGTAGAAAAGCGCTAATGAGATGAAAAATGCCGAAAAAAGTGGGAGATTGTAATTCATCACAATTCCCCGTCCCCTTCCCCGTGAGATTAAAATATATTTTTGGGAGGGAGAAGTGCGAGTATTTCTTGTGGGATCGTTAGCATCTAATTCGCGTGGAAAATTATCAGTATATTTTGTCACTTCAGAAGGAGATACGACACGACTTTCTGGGGCTTATTTGCATTTTGGATTTTGCCGAAGAATTAAACACTTCAAACTCGCTATTAATCATTAGGGGGGAGGAATATTATGTAATTCAAAGAATGAATCCTATTCTAATCATAGTGGAAAATTTTATGATCTATTTTAAGCGAGATTAACGTTGGCTTTCACTAATTTTAATCTTTTATTTAAAAGAATTTGTTTTTTGCAACTAATAAGAGATTCAGAGAAGGATTACTTACTTTTTCTTATTGAGAGCACTCTCCTAAGCAAAAAGCTTTGCTCTATCCTTTGTTTACGCAATTGCATAAATTTTAGTTTAATTGTGTTTACAACTTTCTCCTTTAATTTATATGCAGTTTAATTTCTTGGCAAAGTTTATTTATTTTAATTTGAGAAACGTGCTTTAAGTTATTTGAGTTATCTTTTAATCAAGTGTTAGGGATAAATCAAGGGAGAGATATTATGGCCAAAAAGGTCAAAACACCACTTCCAGCAGTTCCACATTTTTTAGAAAAGCTCCCAAAAGCTCTAATTCTTCAGCTTTCAAGGAGTTTTCATCCTATCAGTTTTATTTTGTATACTAAAAGCCTTCTAAAGCTTTCTAGAACTTTCTAAGAAAGCTTTCTAAAAGCATTTTGAAGTAGCTTTCAATTAAGAAATCTTCCTAAAAACTTCATATGTTTTTGCTTCGCAAAAAAGCTTACTAAGAAAATCTGCTAAGAAATCTTTCTAAATAAACTTTCTATAAAAGGTTTCCAAAGCTTTCTAGAGCTTTCTAAAAGGCTTGTTAAAACTTTCTAAAGCTTTCTGAAAAAGCATTCTAATAAGAAATCTCGTAAATAGAAAGTTTGCTGTGTTTTGGCTCCCTAACAAAACTTTCTAAGATATGTTTTCAAAGCTTTATGTGAAAGCTTTAAGAAAATTTGCAAAAGCTTTCCAGTATTTTTAAAGCTTAGTGAGAACTTCAAAAGCTCTAAAAAATTATTCGAAAGCTTTACAAATTTTCCTTATTTTGTAAATGCTCGTAAAATTCTGCAGAGCTTTAAAGCAATTTTAAAAAGCTTTCAGTTAATCAAGCTTACACTTTTTAGGAATTTTCTAAAAAGATCCTGAAAGTTCTCAAAAGTTTTAGATACTGGAAGAACTTCCCAAAGTTCCTGATCTTGGATGCTTTCAAAATTACTTGACTCATGTTAGCATATTTTCATTTCACTACCAAAAGCTCTCGCGCACTTCCATTTGAATGTACACCACTTTAGTCTATAATGTCTCCCTCTTAGGATAAATCTTAAATTTCTGAGAATTTTCCGCTTAATTGCGTTTGAAATTTCTCTTAGTTGTTCCTCTGAAAGAAAAACTTGAAATTTTTATGAAATTCAAATCAGGTTTAATACATTTAAATTTGTTCTGCAATTCTGCAGAGTCTTGAAGAGAGATAAAACTGTCTGCTCGTACGAGGTTAATACATAATGAATTAAAGTTTTGAAGACCAAATCAGAAATCTTCGAAAGCTCCCATTTAGCTATCTTTATCAAACTAAAAAGTTTTAAATTAAATTATGAATTTGGTGCTCTGATTTAATTTCAAACATTTCCAGCTAGTTTTCAATATTAGGTTATTGTTAGAAAAAATTTATCTATTATATTTCCAGAAGTTATAAAAAAAAATGGTTTAACCTCATAATGTCGTATAAAATCTCTATATGCTATCTCTCGAGTTTAAGAGATATTTAAAAGTATATATAGCATAAGCCCAATAATTTTTTCAAAGCTTTTCAAAATAATAATAAAAAATCGAGCTTTAAAATTGATTTAAAAGGCTTCTTGTTTATTCTATAGCTCTTGAATTTATAGAACTTTTATAAAACTTGAAAATTTATTTCTAAAAGATTTAATAACTTTCTCATGTCACGAAAGTTTCGCATAAAAGAGGGACATTTCGCAAATAACAAGTCTCTCTCTAAGGCCATTAAGGCTTTCATTTAAGTTGAGATGCATAAATTTTTCACCTTTCCCACCTCCTCCCTGTGAGAGACTTATAATTTTTGCATCTGCAGGGTTGATTTCATTAGAATTTGCCCAAGCAATTTTCTTTGCAACTGAAGATTTCTGAAAATTGGATTTACTCTTTAGTTGCTATAAATTTACATAAACTCCTCTCTAGAGGCATTCTCGTGTTGGGGATTGTGTTCAATTAAGCTCGTGTGGGTGAAGGATGAGAGTTTCCAAGTTGTTGAATCACGAAGATATGTCTTACCTTTCAGCTGCTCTGCTGTCTGTGTAGAATATCTCTTTCTCACCTTCTGGTAGAAAAGAACTTTATTGAATTTTGCTGTAGCGCAACTTAATACCTTGTTTATTGATTAGATTATTCGTGAGTTTTGCCTTAATGGATATACATTCACATTTCATTTTTTTTTCTGATGATAATGAGCCACTTTGATGATGGAGCCTGTCATGTGAGAATGAAAGGAGTTTTTTTTTTGAAAAAGGTTTTCTTGTTGGAGAGAATTTTTTTTTATTTCAACAGAAATTCCAGTGGAAGACAAAAAATCATTTCTTGTACAAAATGTTTGGACATTTGAACTTGGTTGTTGGATTAAAATGAAATTTATTGGCTCTGGATGACGATGGAGGAAGTGAAGGATATATTGGAAAGAGAGAGCTATAAAATAGATGATAAGTCATAATTTTGTTTTATGTACAAAATAATTCTTTTCTAGGTTTATTCTTGACTGAATTTTTGTTTTCTTATTTCACCTTCATCTTGTTTTCGTGCTTGTGTAGATATTTGTTGGATGTTGTGTTGGACAACCTTTAATTACAGTAATTTAGTAATTAATCATAATATATGAATTTATATCGACAAACACACTGACATAGAGAACAATGGTTATTAAATTTCATCTTTAATGCTTTTCCTTTATTCAAGAGCCAAAGTTACTAATTAGACATCATTGGAAGTTTTACCTTTTCATGTTGTTGTTTTTTTTTTCTTTTTTACGATATAAAATATAATCAATTGAGAGGAGATTTTAACAGTGATGAAGAAATTATTTTTTGTCAGAGGTCCCTTTAAAAATATTCAGAGCTTATTTTATTCTATTATGTTATCTCGCTTTTTAGACATTCTGTCAGTTTATTTTTATTTTTACACATTGCATTTTTATATTTTCTATTTTCTAAATTCATTTATCATTTTATTTGGCCACTTTATGAGCATTATGTTGAATTGTTTCTCTCTGTCCCTTTCGCGTTATTCGTTTTTTTTGGAATTTTGAAAAAGTAAAAGTGATGAAAAATTATTTTATTTTCAATTTTTATTCACAATTTGACGAAAAAATCTTTTTTAAAAGTGTTTCTTTTTCCAATTTGAACATGCAAAAATTACAGGCACTTTTAGTACACGAGAGAAGTTATCGACACACTTTTTTTTTTGAAAAGAGAGAAATATTTTGTAAGCAAAAAACATTTAATTTTGATTGATAAAATTTTGAAAATGATTTAAGTGCAATTTATGTAAAAAACAATTTCATTTCGTTGTAACCAAAACACATCTTTGGGAATGTTTTTGTTTTTCATATCATAATATTTTTTGTTAATATTCTTTTAAAATGAGAGTATATTTCTATGGGATATACAATTTCTTTTCATTATTAATATATTTTCCTCTTCCAATAAACCCCTATTTTGGTTTTCTTTGAGAAAGATAAATTCATGTTTTTTCCTCTATACTTTATTTCTGTTTTTTTTAAGCATTCTATCCATCAATTTTGTTTGCGATTTGAGATTATCCCGTCCGTAAAAATCAATATTTAATCACTATCCTGTTATTTTCATATCAATTTAATCTCATTGGATTAGTGTAGATTTTCTATTCATAATTTGAGACTTCTTATAAGTTGTTCCTTAGCGAATATTCACTCTTGGGCAATTTTATATTTTTTCATTCTTATGTTTTTTCTTTCCTCTCTTAACTTTTGTAAATCTAAGTTTTCTTTTAAAATTGGTGTATAATGCGCGTGTTTAATAATTTTCCTAGTCAAAATTATTAACAAATATATAGTGTTTTTTAGGCCTTTGCAAATTTACACAATGTTCCACGAACCCATTTCATCGCCTTCCCGCGAACAGCGTCGATTTTCGGGGAATGCTCGGGGGAGTCGAGGGGTCAGGGTCCTGCGGCCGCCCAGCGGGCGTCATCAGACTCGTGGGTTAAGTACCTGATGCCCACCGACGCTTCCAGAGCGCGAAGGTCATTCCACGTTTGGGAATCTTGGAGCCAAGTGTGCAGGAGACTCTTGTCCACAGTGAATCTCTTTCTCTGCTTCACTTGCAGGAGGTTGTTGATCAGATCAATAGCTGAAGAAATAAATTAAGTTTTTCAGTTATTTCTGCGATTTTCCGAAAAAAAGCTTTTGGGAAGAAATTTGGAGCTTTAAAAGCTTTTTTTTGAGTACTAAAAAATGATTGAGGTTTAGACAAATTTCTAAGTTTTGAATTTTTAAAAGATTTACCTTAGAGCCTTAGTAATTTTGAAAGCTTTTGGGGAGTTGAAAGCTTTCATATTTAAAACTTAAAGAAAAATCTGAGCTTTTCCAAAATTTTTGAACTTTGACAACATTTTGAAAATCTCTAGGGAAACTTTAAAACTTTCAAAGTTTTTTCTTAACTTTTTTGACAATTTTGTGCGTTTTAGTAGTTTTGAAAGTTTAGGGAAAAATTTAAAAGCTTTCATATTTAAAACTTAAAGAAAAATCTGAGTTTTTCCAAAATTTTTGAACTTTGACAACATTTTGAAAAGTTCTAGGGAAACTTTAAAACTTTCAAAGTTTTTTCTTAACTTTTTTTGACAAATTTGTAAGTTTTAGAAGTTTTTGAAAGTTTAAGGGAAAATTAAGAAGCTTTCATGTATAAAACTTAAAGAAAAATCTGAGCTTTTCCAAAATTTCTAAACTTTGACAACATTTTAAAAAGCTCTAGGGAAACTAAAACTTTCAAAAAAAAATTTCTGAACTTGTTTTTGACTAACTTGTGAGCTTTAGCATTTTTCAAAGTTTAAGACAAAATTTAGGAACTTTCAAGAGCTTTTAAGCTATATATTTTCAAAAACATAAGTATTTTCAAGTAATTTTAATGACTTTTCGGGATTATCTCACCATCTGATGAAATTTCCTTCCACGGATTTGGTGGATACATGAAAGCTGCATTTTGTATCTGAACATTGATGTCTTCGTCCTCGTTGAAGGGGAAAGTTCCGCTCAGACTCACGTAAATTATCACACCAACACTCCACATATCCAAGGATCTGTTGTATCCCTTATTCCTCAGAACTTCTGGTGCCAGATAAGCTGGTGTTCCAACAACAGATCTCCTAAAGGACTTCTCACCAATAATCCTGGCGAAGCCAAAGTCACATAGTTTCACTTGAGGGAATTCATTGTCTGATGATAGGAGAACATTCTCAGGTTTGAGGTCACAGTGAACGATATTTTTGCTATGGAGATGCTTAAGTGCAACAAGAATTTGTGTTATGAGAAACTTTGTCACTCTTTCACTCAATTTTCCCTTTTCACTCGACAAAATCATCTCTAGCATGTCATTCTTCAGTTTCTCCATCACAACAAATATTCTCTCCGGTGTTTCGAACATTCTCTCGAGATTCACAACGCCACAGTGGGAGATGTTCTGTTGGGGAGAAAGGAAAACAAAAAAGAAAGAAAAAATTGGGTGGAATTAGCTCTCTGTTGGTATTTTTGCTGTTGAAATTCTTTGCCGACGAAGGTCTTTGATGTCATTTTATGTGTGTGTTTTCGCCATGGTCTGATTACGTCTCGCTATGGAAATCTTTTTTAGATATCAAGTGTTTAAGACAAAAATAAAACCCAAGATAAAACCAAAACATTCTCTCTAAAAGCTTTTGTTGGGCTTGAGTGTCTTCTAAAGTAGGTATTCAATTTTGAAGTCAGGTAATCAGGGTCGAATCTTATATCCTTTAAAGAAAACTTTTTGGATATCTTTAGATTTCTTATGATTAAGATCATTATCGTAATATTTTCTTTTCAAGAAAAACTCATATCTAAGATCAGTATTTAATTATACCGTTTTTGATGTGTTTGAATAACATATTGATTATTTATTTTAATGTTGGGCTCACATTAGTTTTAGTATTTTAAATCCTAAAACCAAATTTCAGTTTACCGTTTCTTATTCTTAAGATTTGACATTCTTTAAATTGATTAACTATTCTAGCATAATCTTTCACTCTACAGATTTAATTTTGAACCTTGATATTTGACCAACCTTTATACCTTGAAAGAAGCAGTAACTTTAAAAAAACTTTAAGATTTCCAAGCTTAAAGACATTATCCCAATATTCTCTAAAACCTTTAACTATTCTAGTTCAGTATCTAAAGGGTTTAATTTTAGATTTTGATAGGGATTTAAGTCCTATACCTTAAAAAACAACTCACCTGAAGTATAGCGACTTCATTCTTGAGCTGCGCCTCCTGTTTAGTTGGAAATCTCATTTTATCGATCACCTTTATGGCGACCTCTCGATGTGTCTTGCGGTGAATTCCACCGTAAACCGTGCCAAATTGCCCCGAACCCAGCACTTCATCTGGGAATATCTGATAGAGTTGCCCCATATCTTGGACATTCTCCTCATTGTCAGTCGCCGAAGTCTTGGTCACGGGCATTAGGGCTTGTTTGATGGCAGTCTCCCAGCTTTTGGCCAAGTATGCACCCACTCCACTATCCGGCGGTGGCAGTATCATGAGTTCGCCGTCCTTCAGCGGATCCTGTCCCACATAGTAGTCAACAGTTGCAGTCCTAATCTCAAAGCAGTGATAAACGTCACCCACGAGGTTTCGGGCTGTGTCAATCGCCATTATCTCATTTAGTGGAATCTCCTTGTAGTACTTGCTTCCCTGATCCGACACGAAGAGAGTGATGGATTTGGAGTCGAGACGCCAGTAGTGACGTTTCACCGTCTTATCCTTGTTGGTGAAATGCACCAGCCAGCCCTCCTTCATAGCTCGGTCACCGCGTCGTTTTGTATGCTTCACAGACTGCACAATCCGCATGAGGGGGATGTTGGCGCTTGGAGAGGATGAAGAACTGTTTAAAGATCGGTAAAGCATTAAATGCACTTCTGGAAAGTGTTAGAGGGAAAAATTATGTTGAAGACATCCGGTTTAGTCCTTGAGATGTTAAGCATTTCCATTGAATGGTTTGTGGTCGGCCATTTAAAGTGTTATTGGAAAATTCTTAATGAATTATTAGCATTGAACGGAGTCTCTGTCACACCCAAGGTTTTTGCTCTATTGTAACTTGTTATGGAGTTAGGAAAAGGGGCCTTTGACTAACGAGTTTACAACTTAAAAGAATTTTTTGCAAATAATTCAAAATATTGGTAACAATTTCCAAACTAGTTTTTTTTTATTTTTATCAAAGGGGAGATATTATGAACTGAAGTGGTGTACAGGGTGTACATTTGAATTGGAAGTGGAATGGAAATGCTAACTCAAGTAATTATGAAAGCTTTCAATTAAAACAAACTTTTTTTTGTTTTAATTGAACAAAAAAGCTTTCATAAAAAGCTTTTTTAATCTTTTTTAGAAAGTTTTCTTAAAAAAAAACCTCTTCTTAGAATCCCAGAGCTTTCTTCTTAGAAAGCTTTCTTAGAAAGTTTTCTGAAAAGCTATGAGAAAGCTTAATAGGGACATTTTGTTAAAAAAGCTCTAGAACGCTTTCTTAGAAAGCTTTTTTGGGCTTCCTTAGAAAGCATTTTTGGAAAGCTTTAGAAAAGTTTTTAAGCTTTTTGTTTAAATTTATCGAAACTTTAAAAAATTACGATAAATGATCACAATAAACAAAAATTATGAAATAAAAAATAATATAAAAATAATTTGTTTAATAAAAGACAAAATACTGCTTTGTCAAAGCCCCCTTGAGTAATTGAATTCCTTGAAGTTAAGAATTCTTGATTAATATGTTCTCTCACCTGGATTGTCGGGATTGCTCGGATGATGTGTCGAGCAGGTCGAATTCAGGCTCATGAATGGTTCCATTCACTTTAAGTGGCGGCACATTTTGTCTGTGATTCCCAAATGGATTGTCATCGAAGTCACTGTCTTCAAAATCGTCCCTTAAGTCTCTTTCGCTGCTGATGCTGCTATCATTGAGGTCTGGAGCAAAGGTATCTATATAGAAATGTTAAGAAGAAGAGAAGGTGTGTCAATTTTTTTTTACTCTCGTTCACTTTGAAAGCTCTTTTCGGGTTGACTAACCAGTTGAGCAATCTCCAACACAATCTTTTGGCACTTTGTCCACACATTTCTTGTGAGCATTGTAGTGACAGTCGCGGCATTGAACGCCCTGCTTGAAGAGACCACGCAGGAGTTTCTTGCAATATTGGCACACTGTGGGCCGTGTATATGAGTGCAGGAAGAATCGATGTGGTATGCTTATTCGGCCGGAAGTGCCACTGCCATAGGAATGGCCCGGAACTGGGGATCTATTCAACTGTTTTTTTTTGTACAATTTTTTTTTTGGTAGAGAGAACGAAAGACACTGAATCAACACATTTTGAACACATTAACAAGAAAAAAAGAGTAAAAATATGGGGGAGGCACCGAAGGTGGGGTTAGCGAGGCGTACAGTGACAAGATCTGCATTTTTTCCACCACTCATCACCCGATTTGAAAGAACGAAAAAAAAAACAATAAAAAAATAAGCAAAAATTTAGCAAATCAAAATATTTATTTAAAAAAAGATCTCTTTTGTTACAATTTCTTTTTAGCTGGAATGTTTGTGGAAGACACAAATATACACATCAACTTTTCAGATCTTATCACTGTAAAACCCATCACCAAAAAAAGTTATATCTCTTTGATCCAGGAGTAATTTAATATTTACAGAGTAACTTCTGTTTGCTCTTCCTATTGCAAAGACACGAATCATGCCACTTTACTGGATTTCTTGAAATGTATATTCCATGAAACAGGGTATTTCACAAAAAAGAAAGTGAAAATGTTTTAAGAATTATCAAGATTGCTCACTAGGTGGCATGTTTTGGAATAGGTGTCTTAGCTAAGCTTTGGGAGATTTTCAAAACCCATTTAAAATAATATCCACAAAGTCTTTTGTCATGGAACAATGAAAAAGGTTGAGTTTTTGTAGTTAAATTATATTTTTTTTAAAACAGTTGTTTTGAATTAGTCGTGACAATCACCTCCTTAGTCAAGACACTGGTGACTGGGATTATAATTGCGCTAAAAATTACAATTTTCTTATTCAACTTTTTCATTTTATTCAGAATGAAAACAATTTTCCTCGTGCCAACTTTTCGAAACACCTTGTGGTGAGCTCAGAAAAATATTTCATGCGAAATTTTATAAATTCACAAACACATTGGCAACAGTTCTTTAATCTCGTTAATTCGCCCGAATCCTTTTGAATGTGGAAATGCTCTTCAGAAATGCCTTCTTAGCATTGGAAAGTTATACGTATATATTGAACTGCCGAAATAAGCATTATATTGACCTGCTAAAATAGAGACCTCATTTTTTCTGCTCGAGACTCTCAACAACAGTTTTAATACCATTTATTTACTCATTTACTCCTGGATCTATAAAAACGGTTGTCTTTTAAAGCTTAAAGTAAAAAATTGGACGGAATGCGTTTAAGAAGAGATTCGGATTTTTATCAATTTCTAATGTCATTCATCAATTGCTGCATCTTTCTTACCAATGACGATCCCGAGCCGGTTGTCGATTGATCATCGGCGAGGGAGGAGTTGTTGGAGCAGCCAGATGGACAACGTGGTGGCTGAAGAGAGGAGGTTTTTCGCGTGGGATCTGCCGATCGATGGCAATTGTTTGGAACTTTCGTAACGCACCTCTTATGGTAATTCTGTCCACATCCTACATAAAGAGATTTTTTTTATCAGTTTATGTTATTTCCTTACTTTGCAGTTGCAGTTATAGAAAAAAAACAGTCACTCACCATCACATTTGAGTCCTTGTCGGACAAGACCGAAAAGCATTTCACCGCAAAAGTCACAGAAAGTGGGTGCTTTGTAGGAGTGAGTAGACAATGAGTGAGGATAAACTGTTGGTATGTCTTCTCTGATACTCCCACTGGAATATGGTAGAGCTGCTGATTTTTTTTCGCGCGAGAGAGGGGAAAGAATTTAATGTGAATTTCATGGTGATCAAAGTAAGAAAGAAAGAAAGACAGAGTAAAATCTCACCATTTGCCGTCAGAACAATCTCAATGAGAGTCTCATCGACAATTTCCGCTGCCGAATTGACCAGTTGGAGGACATTTGGGCTATTGTAGTCGTGACGAAATAACAAAAGTCGATCTGCCAAGTGGCTTAGGCCATTTTCAGGAATCTGTGATAATTTGATAGAAGGAGAAAATCGGAAATTATTAATGTTTCTTCCTTCCCTCCCACCATCAATTTCTCTCATTTTCTTCTGCACACATAATATTTTTTCCCTCAATTTCACAAGTTCAATCTCTGTGTGACCAATATTCCACTCGAGAGCCCCAAATGCAAAGAGAGTTGGGTTTTTTTGTCAATTGAACTCCAATGAGGGTGGAAATTTGCGCAATCGATTCACTCAAAATGTTAATGGAATTTCAAATTACACTCATAAATCGATATTTCAGCTCAGAGAATAATCTGTTATGGGTGTTTCAGATTGAAGTGGAAAAATGAGCTCTTTTTAGGTGGATTGCAAAAGGGCCATTCATTGGATAGTTGATTGTTATGGGAAGTTTAAAAAAGTAAAAGAAAATGTAAAAAAAATCTGATAAAAGAGCAAAATCTTGATATTTCTAGCAGTATTTATTCAAATTCTAGAAGTATTTGTTAATTTTCTAGCAGATTCTACTTGAAACATGTAGCATAAACTTCGAAAAATTAGAACAAATTGTGGCAAGTTTGAACCAGAAAAACAGTTAACACTAAAAGAGAAACTGTATAAAATTTCTAGCAGATTCTCGCAACAGTTTAGTAAAATCTATAAAACTGTTTGAAACATAAACTTCTTAAAAATATCCAGAAAAAATCCGTGAAGATTCTGCTTAGATACTTCTAGAAATCTTGATTTTGACAAGAATTATTGCACAAAAACTTAAGAGTTTTCTAAAACAAACGCTTTCTAGCAGAATTTTCTAGAAAACTTTAAAAAATGTCAGTGAGTTTACAGAGATTCGCATGAATAGCCCTTTAGTTGGATGATGATGAAATCTAAAACGAAAATCATCTGCGCGATAAATTGAAGGTCAGGTCACAAACAGGAAAAACGTTATTTGAAACTATGACAGCTGTCAATTTATATTTTTTGACATTATATTAAAATGTCAAAAATTAAATCTAACGTCCTGAATCAATTCAACTTTGGCAAAATCATGCAAAAATCTTATCGTCTCTTTATATCTTCCAAACGTTATTGCAGAAATCACGAATTCCGTGTAATGAATCAATCTCAAATTGAGATCGAATGGATGGTGATTTTATTTGCCATTCCAAAAGCGATTCGTCTCTCTTGGAGGTCATTTCTTACATTTTTTCCCCCACCAATAAATTTTCTCCTATGACATCACGAGTGAATATTTCGTTGCTTGCAAACGGGTGGAGACTTTGCCTCCTCTTTCACGACATTGATTGTAAGCCGCGAGTGCCAATTTACACACACTCAAAGCACAATATAGTGATGTGATAATGATGCTCTGGAAATGCTTATCAATTTTCTGTGTGTCTGGTGTTACGTGTGAATTGGAGTAGTTTGGATTTTTCCTCGTTTTTTTGCTCACTCGATATCGCTCTTTTTCAGCCTCATTTGGCTGGTAATCAAATGTCTCTACGTCATTTGTAGTGCAAACATTGAGGAATGCATAAACCCCCCATGTTATTCCCTTTTCTACATCCATCGATAACAAATACACTCTGAAAAAAAAATGCGCTTCGAATAGGGTTTTGTTACGTTTTGATGGCTCGTTGTGCAATAGAATTTTCGTATTGGTGGAATTTCCTTTGATTAGATAAAACTGTTAGCATTGACATATTTTTTCTTTCAATCATTCCCATTCTCTCTCTCCTTTTGGAAATCTCTCCACTTCTTTTGCCGCGCTATATTCCTCATCGTCATTGTGACTGAAGAAGCTACCCATCACTTGACGACTGACTCTCGAAAAGTGGATGAGATGATATAGAAGAGGTGGGGAGGCAAGTGTGGGAATTGCCGTGGGGCTGATGATGGAGAGAGATGTGAATTTGTGACGTGCAACACATGAGTGGAATATAGAGAGGAGAGAAAAGGCGAAGAACGAAATGTAGGGAGTGGAAGATGAACAACGAAAATATCCCCATTATTTTATTACTTTTTTTTTCGGGGGGTCCTCAACAACGCCCACCCTTATGGTTTGCACTCTCCCCCATCTTCAATTTCATCTAATGAATTGACTTTGCTTTCTCGGTGTTGGAGTCTCTCACCTGAATGAAATTGATGGGGAATTTGAGATGGGTTTAAAGTCACACCGATTGTCTGATTAATACCTTTATTTAACTTCCTGAAGACGAGAAGTTGTTTACGAGGGTATAAAAATGTGATTTTTTTCTCAAGTTGACAAACAATTGATGATAAATAGATATTTTGGACTTTACAGTGAAATTGATAATGTTTTAAATTGTTGATAAATCACATTAGGTTAGGAGATTAGCTTTATATTAGGTTGTTCCACGCTCAATGTCCTATTTTTCACCGGTTAGAGGAATTTGTTCAACTTTTCTTCTAGTCAACGGATTTGGACAACACTGATACCGTTAGAATCGTTGGGTCATTCAGAATCTGGCTAAAACTTTGTGATAGGTCTAGGTTCTAGGCTCCTAGAACCATTTGATTCTAGGGATGCGCGTTTTACGGAAAGCCTATCAATTGTTTTGAAAATTGCTTCAAAAAATCGCTGGACATTCTGACAAAATTAATAAAAAAATTTCCTTAAAATTTATGTTATATGGAAAACCTATCAATGTCTCAAAAAAAAAAGAAAAAAATGTACCCAAAATGATCAAAAAGCCTATCAAAAGCACTAAATATCAACTTGGAATCCTAAAAAAACCTGTAATTGTTTCTTAATTCAGCTTCACGGTTCAAATTGCCATAGCAATCTAGCAAAACTTCTCAATTTCAAATATTGATGATCTTCTCTTATTTCATTTCATAAATATTAAACACTTTTGATCCCCACTGTAGCTCAATGTTTGCGTAAATTCAATGAATTCCCAAACATTCTCCGCAGGTGGTATGGAAAATTGACGATGTGCAATTCATTTACAGTTGATTTGAATTCCGAAGTCATGCCTATTTAGACTGAGGGTTGTGGTTGATAAATACACCCACGATTGAATCGTGGCCAAAACACTTGTGGCATCTTCTTGGCAAGATGAATTTATCAATTAACTTAAGGGTTGAACAAATTGAAATATGGTTGGATTTTTAGTTTGATTTGTAGAGTTTCAATCTCTCTCTAGCTAGAGCAAGATTATTAAAATCTCAAGGGTGTTCAAGGAGAGCGAAGTGGGCAATAAAAGTTTATCGTGAAGGGTGAAAATTCTTAGAGTGTCTCCTTGAGTATTTTCTCTCTCGTTTTAGCACTACAATCTTGTCATAAATAATACTGCAAGAACTTGAGAATTTTATAGGTGAAGATTGATTAAATTACGTATTGCTTGTCGTGATTGCTGCTAATTGGATGATTTTCATGTGCGATAAGGTGCATGATAAATTATTTAGTGAATTATTTTTATGGACTTATCGGGGGGATTTGTTTCTCTGATTGCCACTGAGTTGCTGCGGGAATTCAAATAAATCCCTGTACAAGCTTTTTCCATTGGCGCTTTTCCGCATCAATGAAGATTAGACAAGCGCTCTGGTGTATATATGGTTGATTTCTTTTTTATCCTACCACCCGCAATCAAAGACAATCGTCGGAGAAACAATTCAGTATGGAGGAAACTTTTGTTTTACTCGTCAATTGATTTCTTTAAGAGATGGGATTCCTAAATCCCAGATCTTTTACTGTAATGGTTCGCTAAGCTAAAAGTAAGATTACAGTAGAGACATGAAATGTAGGGCGCAGCACGAATTAGAGTTCAGTATTGTGAAAATATTGTGCTTTTAAAAATATTTTTCGTATTCAGAAATTGAAAACGGCTAGAAAATTATTGGATAAGATACTATTTATGACTTCATATCTCGTGTCAGTGCCTCTAGCGGTGATCTGAGGAACTTCTAGTGTTCTTGTGAGAGATTATTTCTCTCTACAAAAACAATTGATCCATTCACTGAATTGCTTTTCAACCATAAAACAGTTTATATTCCCGAATATGGAAAGGATTTCACGTAAAAACTCAAAGGATAACCTCAAATATATTTATGTATCAAATATGATGCAAATACCGCTCAAAAGTTAAATAGAACAGGGTTAGTTAATAAATCTCTTATTTACTACAACATATAAAAATCTGAACCTTATCTAACTAATTGTAACCAAATTATTCAAGAAAAGATCATTTTGAGATCTTTCAAAATGGCGGACTTTTCCATTTCTTACTTTCATTCGATTGAATGACCTTTGTCAAAAACGTGATATCGCTCCTAACGTGACCTCACCTTGGTGACCATAATTACTAAAAGCTGGGATTTGGGAATTCCAGATTGAATCACCCTGTTTTGTTGGGTAAATGATGTGATTGGGGAAAAAGTGCTGGCAGGGGGGGGGGAGAACATTCCAGACAAAACGAAGAATGTGAATGATTTGACAATCTTTCTCACCTTTGTGTTGATAAAGTCACACGCCCTGTCCTTGAGTGATTTGAGATTGAGGGTTGGAATTGCCACAGTCACCGTGTCACGTAGATTGCCAAATTGAAAAAGAAATGTAATTTCTGGATCCTCCATCTTTCCCACGTGATTATTCCTCTGAGGCGAATGGCCCTTCCTGCCTTTCAGCCACTCGATTATGATGAGTTAAAATTCTCGTTTCTCACACTTCCGCTTAATCTCTCTGCCTCGTCAATTTTGCCAGCTTCACCTGAGAATGGGATACAAAAGACGTGGGAGATGAAAGTTAATGTTATTAATGTGTTGTGTTGTATGAAAATCAATTAAGCTAATTGCTAACGCAAATGCAATTACAGGTGATGGAGGGGATATAGAAATTCTTGATAGAAGAAAAAAAGTGGAAGTTCTTTTTCTAAAAAGGTCAAAAGCCAAAATATTGATGAATATTTATTTATGTTTAATAATAAAATTTCAATAATTTTATTATTTTTTCAAAAATTCAAAAACTTTTTTCTAGTTTGCAAAATTTTACTATTTAATTTTACTATTTAATTGCAACTATTTTTTCGCAGCAACTATTTAATTTTACTATTTAATTTTGCAAAATTTTACTATTTAAAATTTTGCTTTTTAGATTTTTGATATTTTTTTTAAGAATGTAACTTCGTTTCGGATAATTTTAATATTTTCAATCTTGTATATTCCAAAATATTCCCACTAATTCGCCATAAATTCCCATATTCCGCCCTTTTATGTCGCTGATTCGCCAGGTGTAATGGCTCCACTGGAACTGCTCCATAATTCACAATGAGAATTGATGAAAAAATTTATCCCGAGAAACTGGCGAGAGAGAATTTCATTGAATTTTTTTCCTCCACCTCCCAATATTTCTTCTATTTCTGTCTGTTTGTGATTACAAATAATTTTTCATATATACTGACAAAAAAAATCTTGCATGTGTTTGACTTTTTTGCGGCTAAGGAGTGAGCGAGAGAGTCAATTGAAGAGGGTGGGAAGTGGGCATTAGCAATCATGACTCTCTGAATACGATAGATGTCCTTGACTCATGGTGTTATTTAATTGTTTTAGATGTTGAAAAACATTTTCTCTATACAATTTTTCTCTCTCCAACATCACTGATCTCGTTGGGGATTTGTTCATCTGCCGCGCGTCATATCTATGGAAAAGTATATGAGCCTCTCATTGATTTTTTCCTTTCGTTCTCGCGCAATTTTTCACCTGCTCACTCTAGTGCAAATGAAGTCTCTTTGTCGTGAATTGAAAATTAATTACCGGTCTGTGCTTATTCACTCTTTTCCACCGTTTTTTTGTTGTAATAATGTTTTTTTGCGCGTTGCTGCGGCCAGTAAACAGTTAGAGATATCGGTACGAAATGTTCTATTTGGTTATTGGGATGTTTGAATTTTCTAAACTATTTCACTATAGAGCTGAATCGATCTTTATGCAAGAATGCATTGAGATCATGTGGATTTATTGCACAGCTGGACGCTGGAAATCGAGCGTGTGAAGGTCGGTGTGCCGTTACGTCAAAATTGAATTTAAATATTGACATTTACGAATAAACGAAAGCACCCGATCGGACTTTTGAGACCATCTTTTTGCGTCTTTTTGCCATCCGAAATTGTTTATTTAATTTCTTAAAGGCGAAATGCGTGTGTTTATACGTTCAAGTTAAATTTTTTCTGAGACGCACAGTCCTTGCGAAATTACCAAAATTATTTTCCTTTAGCACATACCATTAAGCAATAAATTATTGTTATTCTGAAAGCTTTTCCTCGTCCGTGGTCGAAGGAGTGAAGAAGAACAGAATTTCGCGAAACTCTTACTATGGGTCTCCCCGTCTTTGCTCATCCACTTTCAATATGGTTTGGGGGGAGGGGGAGGGGGGAGCAAGGGCGTCCAAGAGCACCCCTGCTTGGGAATGAGAAGAAATTAATGATTTTTTTCATTATTCCCTTGCCTTTGTACTTGGTATGTGGAGAAGAATAAAAAGAAATGAGAGAAATAGAAGAGACTCAAATAGGAAGGAAAAAATATCTTGTGAGGGGAAATTAAATATTTTCGAGGGGCCTCTAACATGGGTTAATCTACGAATAGGGAGTATATGGGCTTTTATTGGGAATACTGTAAAATATAAGAGAATATCATGAATATTTTGGAGGACATTTTGAAGTTTTCAGTTTGTATTTTGAAAATTCAAATATTGTAAAAAAGCTCTGGATTTTTTATTTTCTCAGAAATTTTTACAAGAGCTTAAATTTATTTGAAAGCTCATAATTTCGCATGAAAGCTATCAAGCTCTGAGAATATTTTCCGAAGCCCTACAAAAATTGTTATGGCTTCGAAATTTTCCCAAAAGCTTTTCAGCTAAAGCTGATAAATCCTCCATAAAGCTTTATAATCCAATCGTTAATATTGGCGAATATTTTGAGTAATTTTTGAATATTTTCTTCTAAACAAAGAATATTTTTGCAAAAACCGAAGCCATTGATAAAAAAACATGTTTTTCATGAAAGACCCCTTGAATATTTTCATTTTTTTCTCATAATTCTTTTGCTGTTGTACTTTTGTTGGCACTGATGATGTTGTTGTATATATGAATGAAATGATGCCGTGCCAAGAATAAATATTACTGGAGAGGAGGGTTTGGGGGAGAATTCGAGTAAAGTAAAAAAAAAAGTGATGAAGAGTTCGGTGAAAATCGGTCAGTGGGAGAAGAAAGGAGATGATGGAAAAATTCTAAAAATTAGAAATTTCCCAAGAGGAGAGATATTTGTAAATAAATAATTCTTACTCTTTTACGTTTTACATCTGACTCTCTTATGGCTAACTTTTCAGACTCTCCTCAACATTGAGTGGTTCTGTATATCTCTGAGTGTTTGACCCTTCTTGAGGAGTTAAAAAGCTGAGAAGATGAAGGACACTAATTTCTCAACAAGATATACACCCTTGAATTCTCTCTCTATAGGAGTCAATGGAGGGATTCTCAAGCTACATATATATTTTATAGGTGAATTGATGTAAAATGCGCCACAAGAGAGCCGGTAGCGTGTGTATGTCTTAACTCTTATAGCTCAAAGCAACACACCTTTGGCACTCAACACACACTTTTGCCAATGGAATCTCTCAATGCTGACGCACTGAACTGAATTATTGAATGGTAAGGTCATCAAACACACATTAAAATTATATTGTTTAAAAATGGTGAAAGAGTGAAAGAGCCGGAGTCTCTTCGTTTCACTGTTGTGGTATTTAAGTGTAATATACCGTTACCTTCTTTGAAGGCAAAATGACAAGGCGAAGAAGCAACAAATTCTCTAATGTACTTCCTCAGCAGACGAAGAATAAAATCTCTTCTCTCTCTCTCTTTCTGTCGCTTTCTGTGCCATCCCATAAGGAGGTCACAGTGAGTGGAATTTGATGAAAAACCACGTACAGTGGGTGGCAAAAGTCTAGACACAATGGAAAGCATAAATTGTTCTCTGTGTCAGTTATTGGGAGAAAGCTTTAACCAACTGTTGAATTACATGAAGAAATGTAAAGTCAATTTAAAGTATATAAATCTGCCGTAAAAGAAGAAAGAGCAATTCAATTCGAAGAGATTGTTTTCTTTGATAAATTATTTAGAAATTACTTGAATATCTTATTGAGAGATCAAGGATTTTTTGAGTGATAGTTTGTTGGGTTTTTTGGCATATTTAACGCCAATTTGCTGACGTTTTGCCAAAACGTACGCCGAATGGGCGTTTTTTTTTAAATTATTATAAGTTTGTCAATAAGCAAACATGAACTGATTTACTAATTCTACTTCAATTACAATTTATACACCTATAACAAAATCGGAAACGTAAATGCGCAATAATTGACGCCGATTTGTAGACTTTTTGACAAAATTGGCGCCCTTTAGGCGACTTTAGGGCGAAATTGAATAAATATAAGCGACATATTTGTAAAGTTTCAATACAAAATTGTCCCGAATTGTATGTTTACAAAACTGACGTTGATTTACTTTATCTACCGAGTTATTAGACGAGAAAAATCGACGTAAAAACTGGGCGAAAAAGTGTCTTCTTCTCAACTGATTTACATTGGTTAGAAAGGGACAAAAAACTGAGCGATTATTGTGTCCGGAGAACACAATAATGGCTCATTATTACGTTTCTGTGTCCTTTTCTAACCAATGTAAATATGTTGAGAGGGAGATAGTTTTTCGCCCAGAATTTACGTCTATACAATAAATTCTTGCGTCAAATTCCTCGTCTGATAACTCTCTGCGTTAGAACGCAATTTAACGTGACGATATGCATTAAAACGAGAAAAAAAACGCCTTTTAACGCTTTATAACCGGCTTAAAATGTATTTTAACGTAATTGAACTATCTATAAAACACTTTAACGGTTTCAAATGTGGTTTCAATTTATCTACGTTAAAACGCCTTTTAACGCTTAAAAATGCGTTAGAACGCAATTATACGCGATAAAATGCGTTAAGTACAACGCGATAAATGACTGCTAACGCTTATAACCGGCTTGAAATGCATTTTACCGCAATTAAACTACGTACAAATGCTTTATAAAATGTGTTTTAACACAATCAAACTACTACGTTAAAGCGCTGTTTAATGGTTTAAAATGCGTTTTAACGCAATTTAACACGATGAAATGCGTTAGAACGCCTTATATCCCTTTTTAGCGTTTAATATAATAAGTAATTGGGGATGTGATTGACGCAATGGGAATGGGGAGGGGACAATGTTATCAAGTGACGATAATCAAAACTGGACAATAAAACGGACATTTTACAAAATGGCGCTGCGAAAGCCTGTTTTCGTTGAGTTGAGAACACTCACCTGGATTCAGATAGTCGAACTAGGTCCAACTCTAATCGTGAAAGTGGTTCGGATAATCTGAATTTGATCCATTTTTGGACGCAAATCCGGACTTTCTGTAGCGTATAAACGTACTTAATGAACTTCGAGGAATAATTCAAACAGATTTGAAACTGTTCTAGTATCTAGTTGAGTTTTTTGGACTAGCAGCCATTTTGAATTGAGTTCAGAAATTGACGATAGACGCTTTGGAAAAAGAGAAGGTCGTAAGAATTGCAGAAAAATGGAGAATAATCCAGAAAAAAGTAAGGATTGTTCAGGGATTTCTGGTTAATTTATTGCTCGGCCAACATTAAATGTGAGATCAAGAATTTCTTATGAAGATGTTTGTATCCGACGCCATGTTAGGTATTTTTTTTTTAGGTATTTAGGTATTTATTTTGATTGATGCCATTGATGCCCAGAGTTATAAAAAACATGTACAGAACTATATGTGTTCTTGTTGAATAAAGATCATCCCGGTCACAAATAAATAGGTACAGTCCACAGATTAATTGTGTTCAAAATAAACAAAAATGTTAAAAAGTTTAAATATTCCGAATACTAAAGAGATTTCATGGAAAAACAACAGGAAATTCGCTGAAATTGTATAAAAAAAACTTAGGAAAACTATAAAAAAAAATCTAATTGCTCTTATTATTTGCTGAATATCTGAAACTCGTTAAATTAACAGCAAAAAGAATAATGTGTTGTTGGGAAACGATAAGAGACGATATCAGTAAAATGTCTTTCAATTAAAAATTCTGGACATTTAACCAAATTTCACTTAGTGATTTGCTCAGTTTGGCTAAACACCTTCATCCCAGACCAGCCACATCATCGGATAGTAATGGCTCTGGATAAATGGAGAAATGCCCTCAAATTGATATCGTC
>CAKKOB020000420.1:41094-53182 GCA_918844115.2 Phlebotomus perniciosus | reverse complement strand
TGAGGCAAGATTATGAACTTAGTTAGTAAGAGATTTTTTTGCCATAGTTGGAGAATCGATTCGGTTTGTGTGGTAATCACAAAAAATAACATAACTTGGACGTCATTTTTGTGTGCCATCTCTCAAGGCCTTCCCCTACTTCATTCTGGAAATTATATCAAGTGCCTTCTATCACCGCCAGTGCAAAGCTCAAAACAATTTCTGTGATAATTTTCCAATTTAGTATTTCACGTAGGATTTGTATGTTGGAAGTTCTATTGCACCCGCCGTTATCAAATACTCCGATTGAATATACAACATGGAAATAAAAATTTTCTATAAGTTTCTTCATACAATATATTAAAATTGTTCATTCAATACATTTCTAATGAATTAAATTGAAAATGCCGGCCAAATAAATATCTAAGCTATATTCCTCCAAATATTCATGGAGAAAATTCTTGGAATTATGTTGTTTTACGTGACTCAATATAAACAAAGTGTGAATCATTAGTTTTACTATAGTTGTACACAGTTTAGCAGGACTTTCAGAAAATCTTAAAGACGCGGACATTTGGCGTAAACGGCGTAAACTCAATTAGAAGAAGAACATTAGCAATATTTAGCGTGTTTGTATACTTATATACATTTTTCGTGTGAAGATAAACAAAACTTATAGAAACCACGTAACATACCTATTCATCGCGGGAATTAAATTCTCTTGGTTTAAATTAAATTTAAAAAATAAATTCTATTATAAATGTAATTGTAAATGATCGAGTTATATAATGAAAATATAAAGCGTTTATTATTCCATTGCTTATTACTAATTTATATTTTGATATTTTTTGATTTTGCACAAAATTCGCAAAATTCCCGTAAATTCTGATAAAATAAAATTATTCGTCAAGTGATCTCTTTTAGTTTACATTCCATAAATTTAATTGGCTTGTACCCTTGTGTTGGATAGGCCAGAAATCAGAATAAATTCATTGTCGGTTTTTATTATTAGGAGCACATTAAAGGTCTTCAGGTTCAGAAAAGAAAAAAAGGGAAATTCACTTGAAGAAATTAATATTTTGGTAAAACCAGTGGAAAAATAAATTCTTTACTTCAAGATTCTTTTAACTGAAAAGTTTTAAGAATCCTTCATGTTGCTCCAGTGTTTCATGAAACACAAAATGTTTCTTAAGCAGAAAAGAGACATCTCTCGACTGACATTATTACTACTCTAAGTTTCCCAGATAAATACAAAAATTATTTTTTCGTAATAAAATGGGATTATTCATTTTCATTTCATTTATTCTTCCCCATTTACAGCCTTTTGCGCCTTTACCTTGTCCGCCTTCCTCTCCTCTGCTGTTTTCTTCAGCGCCTTCACCTTTCTCGTTTGTATTTTGTTAATCTTCTGTTTTCCCACGTGCACCTGTCCGTGCTTGTTCCCGAAGACATCTGTGGACAGGTTCTTCTTCTTCACCGTCTTCAGTTGCTTCGGCCTCTTCCTTGCCAGCTTGTATAGATCCTGCGAGGCAATCTTTGTGCGTCTGATAACAAAATCACAAGCCGGTCCAATTTCCGTCAACTCAATACGAGGAGTTCTCTGTCCGGACTTCTTCAGCTGAATCCTGTAGGATCTCATGAGGAGCGTCATGTCCTCAGCGAGAGTGAAACTCAGAACATGCTCCATTCCCTGAAGACGCAGGCTGTCCACAGTCTCACGATGAAAGGCATCAATAAGGAGACACTTGAGTCGTCTCAACTCTTCAGTTTGCGTCCATTTGGGGCCATTAAACACCAAGCAGGGCTTCACATTTGACGAAATCTTCTCATTCTTGAAATCCTGCAGGCCACGATATTTGACCAGTCCCAGTTCCACCATGTCTAGGAGCTCCTTCTCGTACAGACGCCCCAGAATGAGATTATTGGGGCGTTTCTTGGACGTGGAGCCAAACATAAACATGCTGCATTCGTTTTTCTCTGCCAGTTGTTGAAGTGGAATCTCATCTTCAAAGGGAGTAATTTCATTGAGGCGAGACAATTTCTTTGCCTGAGGCTTCTTCAGGTGGTATAAATCCTTCATGACGCCCCTCACGTCTTCGGAACACTTCCGGCCCAGCAGCATCAGTGTGTTCTTGGCATTCTCCAGCAATTTCGGCTCCCGGTTGAGCAGAATTTGTTTGCCTTTCCTGGTCGTGGGTTTCCTGGAGGCAAAAAGAGTCATAAAAAGGGAAATTTCTTGATAAAACTAGCGAATTTATACCTTATTCTAAGGAGAGACATTTTTTTCTTAGCACACACGTGTAAACACTTTTTGACAAACACAGGGTGCCTCGAAAATCCGAACAAAACTCGACGATTCCCCGAAGCGACCTTCATTCGGCGCCACCGGGGGCGCTGGGGTATTCATCGATTTTCCGGAAAGAAATTTTGCTTGTAAAAAAAAAGGGAAGGAATCCTCAGTCCATGTCCCAGTGTCGTGAAAAATTGACGTGAAATTGTGATTTGCGTGTGCGTTCAGTGGGAGACTAATGTGAGGTGTTGATGCAAAGGTGTGTGGTGCAATTTTGAGGATGCCTCTTGCCAATTCTGCTACGGACCCATGGAAATGGAAAGTCCAAATCAATACAGTCGCCGCGAACGAGGTGAGACTCCTCCACTCTTTTGCCATCTGCCCTGCCTTTCCGCCCAGGAAGCAGTGTCATTTCTAACAGAACTCTTTGCACTGTGTGTCTTTAAGTTTAATTTTGTTGGTTTTCTTTGTGTTTGTCTCTTCTGTTCACTCCCTTCCCTTAATTGATCCGGATACTTGAAGCAAGGCGATGCTCGCCAGTGAAGAAATTTTACAGTGGCTGGATGATATAGTGAGCCATTGCGCCCAGAGATGGCGGAGTAAATCTAGAGAGACACAGGATTTTTTTTTAAACAATTTCCATTCACTTAATTGTTTTTCAGGCTGCTATCTCTCGTCAAAATGCCACGTAAAAACTCTTTATTGGTGTTAAAATTTCAGTAAATTATCTTTTCGTGCTGTGTTGAAACATCCATCATATTCATGAGGCATCCACGAAATAAAACATCATTGGCATACGCACGAACATTCAAGGGGAGAGAGTGTGGGAGTTGAGAGAAGGACGCAACAATTGTTTCCATTCATTTGCACTCCCTCCCAAATATCCTCCTCATTCAAGTCTCACTGAGAACTCCTTGCTGATGGCTTGCTGAAAAAGAGAAATCCTCTTGGTCAGCAATTGATGGATTTATAAGTATTTTCTTTAATTACCTACTAAAGTTGGGAAAAAAATTATTGCTAAATTTCTCAAATGTTTCAAAATGTGTCCTTCCAGTGCTAAAATATTTTTCTGAGGAATCAAGAGTATCAAAATCATAGAAATCAATATCGATTCACCTGAGCCAGGGCTCAAAACATTAATTGCATAGATGACACGGCAGTGTTTATATCAATCTTACGGAGTTTACGTGACTTGTAAGAATCTGATAGAGCCAAACTTGCAAATGGACAGTTAACGTTAAAGCGTTAAAATCACCACACATCGATGGATTCTAGAATATGTTCCGTAATTTGCTGTCCAGAGATTCCAAAGATTGTGCATTAACAAAAGGCTCGCGTTAAAAGAAACTAAATCAATTAAAAGGTGTTTAAAAAATTGAAATTTCCTCACAAAGAATATTTTTGGGTACAAACTTAGCCCTAAAAAATTGTGATTTTTAAACCATATCTTAATCAGCGATTTCCGTGCTCTCTGGCTCCCACCCATTCATTCAAATTACAGTCGCTTTTTGTACATAATTTTACTCATAAAGGGTAGGGACCTACATATAGGCGATGTATGGTGAGGTTTCACTAAGCGGCGCCCCTCATTCTTTTCTTCAAATGATCACATCCTATCCTTTTGGCTTCGTAAATAATATTAGTGTTCAAATCTTAAATTCGATATTACTAACACTTTTGTATAATTGATTATTTACTGATTGTACCAATGTGTTTGGTACCTATAGAAATTTAAATAGAGTCATGCAATAGTGTTTACGGATATCATGAAGAATCTGAACATCAGTTTTGTTTGCTCATATCGTTCATATGGTTTGTTATCACGCTTTCAAAGAACTGTTGGACCTAAAATATTGTAGTGAAAATTTTGATTCCTAAATCTTCAAATAGGTCAGCTAAAATGGATAAACTTGAATTTTGCTCACATATCAATTTTACTATATAAAAGATTCACAAATCCCATAAGCTGTGCACGCAAGAGGCTTATCATGCGCTTTCTCTTGTCAAACTTCCAATTGGATATTCTCAAGGTTTCACACACAAATGTGTTCCTGCACATATAGTAATCTTATAAGACTCATCCAATATGACCTTGCTATGTGTGTCAGAAGAAGCGTTGGGCTATTTGCAAATCTCTGTGTGGTCAAGAGAGAAGCTATCTGAGGAATTCCACGGTAAAGTGAGTCAAATGACGGCATTTCTCTGACTCGACGACACGGCCAGATGATCATGTCAACAGCATACATATATGTATGTAATGTGCCTGCCTATGGCGGTAATAAGCTGTGCCGAGCGGGAGATACGGAGATGAAGAATGTCTGTGAGTGAAAGATTATTGGCAATGATGTGTGTTAGCAAATAGAATTATGTGAAATCATATACGGGAATTAAAAGCACAGTTATGTGTGGCTGTTATGTAAAAATGTTTTGGCGCGCGGAGGGACGGGTGTGGGAATGGGTGCGCAGCGATGAGGCATGAGCGCGAAGAAAGGGAAAGAGGCCCATAGAGTGTGCTTCAGTGCTGAGGAATCCGGTGTAGAGAGAGGGCGGAAATACTCACTTGGTGGCAAACAGAGAACAATAATAAAAATTTGTGAGAGACGGTGGAAGAAGAAAGTGTGACGAATCTTGAGACGCTCGGGAGATTCTCAACTTCCGACGGTGCGGATATATCTCCCCGAGGGGAGGAACTCAATGGGCGAATAAATGCATGGCGGATGGGAAGACGGAACAAGAGGAGTGAGTAGTGCAGTGAGCGTGCGAGAGGATGTATGGCGAGTTTATTCATAGATACTACCATTTAAATTGTGCATTTCTTCGATTCATGCATTTGCTCTTCTCCTGATCCACAATGGGTGTTTGTTGAGATTCCTGGCTGGTCTCTGTGTACATTCCCAACCAGATTGGTGTTTTTTTTTTTCAAGTCTCGTCGATTGCTCTACTCATTTCCGCAGCGATAGGTGTGCGATAGGCGGATGTTGTAGGGCAATTATCCGCAAGTGTATACCTACTTTTGTAATTTTAGCTTTAAAGCACTTTAGGTGAAAAGTCGGCTAAATTGATAGCGTTGCGCTCAAAGTATTAGCTAATTTTTCCCTGCCAAAATTTTCCCGCAGCAAAATCCAATTAAAATTTCAAAAGTGACACGAAAATGAGTCAAAAGCTGGTGTGTGGCTTGTGTGTGTGTGAGAAAGGTGACAAAATACGTGATGATAAGATAATGAGAAAAACCACAGAAATGTTGTGGAGGAAAAGAATCCAAAATCAACCACACATTTGGGTAAATAATTAAAATTAGCTATAAATTGTTTATTCAAGTCTATATGGTATGGTAAACTGTCAATATTGCTGACTTTAGCCATTGATTGGTGTTTAACCTTGATTTTTATGAGAAATATAAACCTCGTCAATATGCAAAAAGATTTGCGTGTGTAAAAAAATCATAAAAATAAAAACTCACACTCATGACTTCTATTACATGTGCGGATGTTTGCTCTGGGATTTGACGAAGCGTGGCAGATTTTCTATTTCCTCTTGTTTAGCATAAATGATGTTGAGGGAATTGTTGTTAACTTTCTCATCATAGAAGGGAAAAATATACCCTCACTAAATCCATTTCTTCGATTTAGTCATTTATATGTGAAAATTATCTTTCACTTGACAAGACAAATTGCAGAATGATTGAATACATATTACGGCCAAATTTTAGCACTCTCTGGCAAAAACAAGTCAAAATAAAAATAGACATTGATTTCTAATTTCCAGTTCATTTATATCAATTTTATTATATACAAACAAACGTATCTCATGTACACATTGTTGAGGTATATTTAGGAGCGACAGACATAGACGTGTCTTGGGAAAGAGCGTGAAGTCAATTTGGTGGAAAAGTGTAGGGAATGGTCTCAGTTATTAGCTTCCATTTGGCCCAACATGTTAGTGGGGTAGTGGTTGTAATTAAAACTAAAGCAAGCGTTAATAATAATGGTTCTCTAATCCTAATATTGCCCTAAACAATAAACATAAGTGATAGTTTTATGATTAAAATTAATAATAATGTGGTTTTATATGCCATAATTTATTCATGAACTGTGATAGTCTGAAAATCTTTCCCTCTGTTCAGACGAGTTCAAAGTCTTTCCCAAAAAAAATCAATAGATTATGAAAATGCTAAGTCAGTGAAAGGGATGAGTTTACATATAGACTATTCTAGCATCAAAATCTAATTTTACTGAATACTGATATTGGACTTGTGCAATGTGTATTTGTGGGGTAGGTGGGTGTTTGGAGAGAAATTATGTGGGAAAAACCAATGAATGTCAACTGATAAATTTCCAAATCAATATTTGCCATAGCGAAGCGAAAGGAAAAGAATTGTGAATTTAATCAAACATGTACTAAGAGAGACAGCTAGGGAAATTAATTTTGTGAATCCCCATCTATCTCTTATCAAGGCGACTCTCTTTCATTGTATAGATCTTAGAAAAAATTGAGTCAATTTTTTATTTAACTTTTTGTCTTGTGGAACAAATGACTAGAAAAATCACTTAAACTTCTGTTGCTTTTTCCAACGCCCTTCATTTATTTTCTTCGTCTCTCTCTCTCTCTCTCTTTTACACAAACCATTACTGGATAGAAATGATGACGAATGAAGATACCCTTCCCACCCTTACTCCGTCCACTGAGAGCATCCCAATAGGGTGGTAAGAGAATCATTTTGAGTGTGGCGCCCACACGAGTCTGTGTCTCTTGGAATCATCATCATCATCTGAATCAACCCTCGGATTGTGTCTCCCCAACTGGTTGGCTTTCCTTTCTCCGTTCACTTTCCCTCCTCGTGGCTTTGGTGATGATGGAAAAATGTCTGGTATTCGCGCTTTTGATATGCAAAAGTCCTTTCTCTCTCACTCTCTTTGTCCTCTCAAAGGCGCCCCTAAAGAAAAGAGCACAATATTTTTCCCTTCAATTCCGCAATCTCGACCGAATGAGGAGGAAAATTTCTATTATTCCCACATTATCTGTTCTGGACTTTTTTTCTGCCTCTGCCCTCACTGCCTAAACATCCATAAATAATACTTTCATCAGGTTACTCGCTCCTTTATTCTTTGGACATCTTGTGCAAAAAAAAAAGAAATTATTCGTTTCACGTGACAAAAAGGTTGCTTGTAATGAAGCTGGAGGAGTGACTTGTTCAAATCGCTTCTCGCTGAGGACACGTATTTTCCCTTTGTCAGTCACCTTCATCTCTTTGTTGGGTGTTTTTGTCAAAATATATATATTTGTGAATGTTTGTATGTTTGTTATTTAATTATGACTGTTTCCTCGAACATTTATCCTTTTTGCCTATTGTCTCTGGAAATCTGCCATGGAGGACACATAAAATTGTAATTGCAACATTTGAGATAATATATAAAAGAAATGATTAAAATACACTTCAAAATATAATAGTAGGTACTAAAATGTATAGCGAGGAAGTCTCTCTCTTAAAGTTTAATTTATTCACCTTCCTCTTCTGTTTGTCGACATTTTTTTTTTCATTTCCCATTTATCGTTCTGTTGAGATATTTTTCTTTTCGTTTGGTTTCGTAGACAATTAGCAGTAAATTTCCATGATACATGGCTTTTAACACATTGTCATGTCATTAATATGTTGATTTTTGCAGCACACGGAGTGTCAAACTCGATTTCAGGTCTACGGATAGTTTCTGTACGTAATATTCTTTTGTTTTGTTGATCATACTTTTATGCCTATAACAAGATGATTATCTTGAAATTAGTAGTCTTATTTGGTTGCTTTCTCACGAAGAAGTGCGACATTTTATTTTGAAGACTTTTTTTTTATCATATTTTACAACATTTTCTCATTGTGTAAAATATTTCTTACTTGTGTTATCATTTTTTGTCTAGTCTAATATACTTTTCTTTAAATCAACATAATCCGCATTTATTATTAAATTTGTATTTGCATTCAATGATTTTTTATATTGTCTTTAACCTCATGTTTAAAATTGATTTTTGATTCATCCTCATGCGAATTTCGTTTCCTGCTCTCCTTTACTTACCTACCATGTAAATTCTCTGTATTATACACGATATGTGTATCGAATTATGCCACTGATGTTATGTACAACCTGGATCTTTTTGTTTTCGTCAAAAATATTTGCCTGTTGAAGGTGTTATTCATTTTGCGTATTTATTCTTTGAACTCCTTTTTGTATCCACAGCAATACTCATCCCATGTTGATATTCTTACTTCATCTCACGAGTATTGAGTGTGTGTACCACATCCGTTTTTCCTATGCATGATGAAAAGGATTTTGTGGAGTAGCATTTCGTGAAAAGGCTCTTTGTATGCGAATGAGGAGAATTTGGATCGATATGCGCTATTTATGTATATACCTACCGTCAAAAATGAAAAAAAAAAATGAGATCAAATGAAATTATGAACATGAACTTTGTGGGTGTTACCTATATGCAAGAGTTTTCCCATAAAATGCTATGCAAAATTCATGAATTTTTTATGGTTGTACGAGAGAGAGAAAAAAAAACGAAAAACATTATTCTTCATCAATTTTGCATGATTCTTCTCTACATCATAATTGTTGAGTTTACTTTCTGTGCACATCATTCCTCACACTCTGTTTTGAGCTCCCCGTAATACGTGTTTTGTGTATATGAGTGACTTAATCGTGATATTTGTTTAGCTTTGTAAAATTGCTGTAATAAAAAGCACCGTGAAAACAAACATTTCTGCACATCTTCTGTCTTTCATGTTCATAATTCTATTTATAAAATGTAATGAGTCGGTGTCGTGCAAATAATTCTCGAAAAATAATTATACGTCATTGCGAGGATAGATAAAGCTTAAAGATTTTAACAATATATACGTGTGACAATGCTTTGGGGCAAAAGAAAAACATCTGAGAGGAAGAAAAAAGTCCAACACGACAGACAGGACATGAAAAATGAGCAAAAACTCCTTCGCGTATAGGTATATGCTTTATTTCTCAATTTCGTCGAGGCAATGTGTCTAATTAATTCACATGCGACGTGTTACACTTTACTTAATTATGTTTAGGAGAAGTGTTGCAGAAATGTGAGAAAATTTGTGGTACCGGAAAATATTGCTAATCCTGTGGTATTTGCCAGTCACAACATGGGAGGGCTTACAGGAGATGAAAAGTTGGTGAAATAGGAGAAAGACATTTCCTCACGTTAATTACATTCACCCTCACAAATTCTTTTTATGTTGTAAATTTCCGGGAGTTTCATGTTTCTGCCAAATTCAGAGTGGAATGAGTTATGTGACCAACTTGTCAAGGAATGTCTTTATTATCTTTAAAAAAAAATTCTTAGAAATAGCAACTTTCTATACGCATTCCTTGCCAAGTATTGAAAATATGTACAGGCACATCTCACCGTAAACAAGTTTTCATTGCGCAATCACTAATGGAAAAGCGACACAGACTGCATTTTAAAGAATGGAATCAGTAATTCTACTCGTGATATGTTGTCTTCATTGAGAAGATCCAAGAAAACTGTAAAAATGCTCCGCTATTAGATTGAGAGTAAAGTCAGAAACGGTATTGCTTCGGATTAAAAAGACATTCAAGTTTTATGTTTAAACATTTTAAACAAGAGCAAGAAAGAGGTTTCTTATCGAAGTAATTTAAATATTTTTAAAAATAATATACCTAGGTATATATGAAATTTAAATTAATTTCTCACTACCATATCCCTTGAAGCAGAAACTAAAATAGCGAATGTAGAACATCTTTTGCCTTTTCCAATTTAATTTGTTAAAAAAACATTTTCATTGTAATTTTCTCCGTGAATTTTACTCTTCCGGGATGAACTACCAAAGTCACTTTATTATTCTTTCAGTAGAATACATTTCCAATATCCTTCTTGTGGGTTAAGTCTCCATTGAAATGGGGATGAACCTTGGAGTAATATGGAGAACTCATAACATTTTTTTCATATGGAGTCGATGAGTTCCTCTTAGGTTTTGGCACTCATCGACAATTCCGTTACATTCAAAAAACCATCATTTTTAATTATCAATGGAAAAGAGGACTACAGTTCTTGAAAAAAAAAGTTCTTACGCTTTCTTCGAACTGAACATCCTTGAAAAACATGATAAGGACGTGGATAAAGTGTGAGGTGAAGAGAGGATATATTGCACGTCCACGATTAAAGTGGCGGATCTAGATAGGGATTTACATGTAATAGCCGTCACTTTAATCCTGTACGTGCGATATGTATGTCATGTACTTGAAAGATTCTTGAAATTTTATTGTTGTGCATACAGAATTAACCTTCAGGGAAAAGATCTATCGTGATACGATAAAAGGGTTCTAAGAAAAAGGATGAGCATATATTATCTATCAGTATCTAACGACGTTATCACATTGCTGTAGTTACAGTGCTCAAAAGCTTCTGATTCGACTAGACAACATATTTCCCACTTCTTTTGAATATTTTTGGAAAAATATTTTTAGACACTCCAAATACGGATTCCAAATACGATTACACTTCGACTCTACTCTTTACCACCAAGTTTCAGTTGATAAGCGAATTGCATTACATCCCGAGGTGGCCCACCGGAATCCCAGCTCGCAAAGCTAAACTAGGCGTGTGCTTTAACATTTTTTTCACTGAGAAATGCGATTAAATAACTTTAATTTATAAGAATCAGTTGACAAAACTACTGCTGTTTCACAGCACCCAGAGCACCATAAGTTTGGAGAAAAGTAAAGAAATTTCTCATTTTCATATTATAGTGTTGAATGAGATTTTATCTGTACTTGGAGGCTAATTGGCATTAATGTGTTTACTGTATAGAGTTTTCTTTACATTTTCTCATCGGAGAGATTTATTCTAATGAATAAACTCGCCAAGGCGTGTGTATTGCTTTAATAAGTAACTGGAGCTTTCGTGCTCTCATATTTTTAGTGAAAAGCATTTCTAAACCAAATTTTGGGAGATCTTTTCACTCTCAAGGTGATGTTTATCTATGAAATTGCTATGTGATGTGAATATACAGGCGGAGAACAGTATCTGTGATATTCCCTCTGCCGCTAATTAATACCCAAAGGGAGTGATGAAGAATGCTTATTAAATTCAAATGGTATTACATGTTGAAAGGTCGCACGATATTGTTTTCACTCGTTGAAGAGAATCTGCCAAATGCAATTTTCAACTCGGGGTTTTAATGAAATTTACAGTGAATGTGTGAATGACAGTCGATTCGCCGGTTTAATTGATAAAAAGTCCTTTAGTATAGAGCACTCCAATCATAAAATGCTTGATACATAAATGCTTAATTATATCAGTGAATTTTTTCTGTCTCTCTATGCCAAGGCATAAAAATACGATGGAAAAAAGTCAATGTGAGTTATATCTTTTGGTGTGACTCTTACATTTAGATAAGACTTTAATGTTATTAACCCAATTAACCTTCTCAGCGTCTTCGCGAGACTCATATAAAAATTCTCTTTCCCATAGAAAAGTGTCTGTTATTGTTTGATCTCACTTGAAAGCATTGTGAGGATCTTAATTGATGAGAAATATTTTGAAGAATTATTCGTACGAATTTGATCTTATAGGAAGGGCGTTTTTTTCTAAAACCAATTCGAGGTGCTCTTGAAGAATCTTATATGAAAAGATATACCTATATACACACAGAAAACAGTAGGTGTAAACCTCCATATAAAAGTTCAAAAAGTAGGTGTTGTCTGCCATACCAAATCCAACACCTAAATCAGGCAACGCCAATTAGGTGTTGTTACTACACTCATGGCCGTCGGAGGAGAAATT
>CAKKOB020000420.1:0-40994 GCA_918844115.2 Phlebotomus perniciosus | reverse complement strand
CCTTTCATACATTGAGAGCCGCCAGCGCTTCATCTTAGTGATGAAAGAGTCGAAATTGTCCGAAAATTGGTCACATTTTTTCAAGTAAATCATCACACAAATGCTGGAATTCACAAATACAGACTGATTAATTATCTTTAATAATAAATTAATCAGAAAAGCTATTCACAAACACATGAACTTAAGGAAAAAGCTCTCCGAATTATTCTCTTAATTTTAATCAGTCGGAAATTTGCAATTGACAAATTGAAAATCACCAAAACACAATTTGGAATCATTTTTCTCAAAGAAACTCACTGAAATAATCCTCTTGATAATCAGATGATAATAAGTGAAAAAATGTACCTCCAGAGGAGGATGTTTATAAATCATTGGTTAATAAAAATTTAATTCAATTGATTTAATCAATTTGAATTGATTAAATTCAAAATGATGCTTTCAACGGTCATTTTCTATTATCGAATTTGGTATTGTATGTTACCCGGAGGATGAATGAATGATTGTATGTATGTGGTTTGAATGACAAAAGTGAGTGTGTACTTCAATAAATCAATTTTAATTCAATAAACTAAATCTGCGGCGGATAACAAAAGGTAGCGTCTTAACGTGGCAAAATTCAGATGCGAAGTGAAGTAAAAAATGTGACGGCGGCGAAATATCGATGACTTCTTCCTCTACTCGCCGGTAGAGGTGAAACTCGCCGTAACAGAGTGTGAAAATTAAGCCCATGGGATGTTAATCTTCAAGTTTATAAAGTCTCATTATGAGAGGGGGTTGAAGCTTTTCTCACTATATATCACTCCACGGTTTCAGTTTATATTTCTTGTCCCATTTTAGGGACTTTTGGTTGAAACATATGTGCAAATGATTTGCACCTTGACATATTTTCTGATGAAATATTATTTTCCAAGGAGGATCACATTATCCCTCCTCACACCAACCCAAGAATCCCCTGTAATTATCGAAATTTACCACACGAATGTGTGACATGAGAGGGATTTCCTTAGAGTCATGATGTCATACAGCACAAGGACAGCAATGAAACCTCATCTCCGACTTGTAATAGATGTTAGTTCGGAAGGGACAGAATAAATTGAATTATCAGAAAATCAAACAGCCCAAAAGAGCGACAATGTAATCAGAAATTGATGTTAAGGATGGGATGTTTTGTGAATGGGAGGAGAAAGTGATAAACCAAATACCACATGAGAAGGAGATAAGAATGTGACGCCAGAACAGATTCGTCTGCATCTGAGGTCCGGGCGTTACTCTGGTGAGAGAACTGGTGGTGGGAAGTCACACTGTGATCAGTGCGGTTAAGTGATAGTTGTGGCAAATTGAAACTTCAATTGATATTCAATTCAGCTGTGTCAGGGAATGCACTAGTGGGAATAGTTTCATAGAGATTAGTAGAGTGTCGCGTATGGGCGGATTTGTGATGGGAAAATTTAAAGACTTCTTCATTGACTTTCTCGTGACGGATATTGTCTGGGCATTAAAGTGTGATGAATTTCATTATGATAGATTTATAGGACAGGAGGTATTCATCTTTTTAATTTCTATTTTTATCGCTCATCATTTGGTGAATTTCATCCCATTAACACTGACGAACGACGTTGTTCAACAACTCAGTGTAATATTCGCCCCCAGAGAGTGAAGAAGAAAAAAAGATATGAAAATTTGCGATGGTACAAGGGCAAGAGACACTCATTTTATTGCTTTATGCGTGTAGTAAACTGTTGCTGGATGGAAAATTTCCATTAAAATGTTTCTGGTGGAGAACTCTCAAGAGTGGGCAGACAATTTTCCATGCTCTATGTTTGTTTCTATTTCATGTTAGTATACCAGTGAAAATAAAAATGTGCGAAGCAGACAAGAGGAAAAAAAACTTTTCCAACTTGTTGATTGGTTATAAATAGAATGTCGGGCTCCTCCAGAAAAATGTCCATTATAGATTCAGCACGAAAATGGGATTTCTCCTTGCGACTTTTCCATACATGGATGGCGTGTTTATATCAATATTCATAATGCTTTTCACGGCTCTTCGTGACTTTTCGTGCGAATGGAAACTTTTAATTAAACATATTGGAAAATTAGGGTGGAAGGAGGAGGAATAACTTGCCTGTCTTTTAGAGGAAAATGTCTTTATTAAATATTGCATGATAATATACTGTTGTGTTGGGAAACTTAAAACCCATTTAGTGACTCTTTTGCAGCCCCTGTTGTACAATTATTTAAATTTGTATTTGAATATTTACCTTGAGTGTCTTCTGAATCGCTTTTTTTTTCTTGACTCTAAAAGAGGTTTATTGAAGAGATATAATTGTTTGTTGGAATAACACTCTCAATGTTTGATGAAGTTGTTATCCCAGTGGAGATTCTGTTGTGGACTTTGAGATTTGCATGTGAAAATATGTTTAGAATCCTCACTAAATTGTTTCACAGATGTAAAGTGACAATGCTTTCATTAATCTTCTCATCATAGAGTCATGTTCATATTACTCCTTTATTATTTGTTATGATAATTTTTGTGTTAATGTGTAAAATGTGAGAATGGAAAGCTCGAAAGTTATAAGGAGATTTTGAAATTTTCCAGGTGTCTCAAGAAGATGTAGAAATGGTGGTCGATGATGCTTTCGATCCCCTTCCTAATGAGGAGAATCACTATGTGACGAGTGAAGACGTTCAAATGAAGGAGCGAGAAATTGAACTAAGAGATGTTGTGAAGGAGGGCCATGAGAAGGCCGATCCGTCACAGTTTGAACTGCTTAGAGTCCTTGGTGAGGGCTCTTTTGGCAAAGTGTTCCTTGTGCGAAAGATTGTGGGCAAAGATGCTGGGGCGTTGTATGCGATGAAAGTGCTAAAGAAGGCCACATTGAAGGTGAAGGATCGCGTGAGGAGCACCAATGAGAGAAATATTTTAGCTGATGTTGGACATGCTTTCATTGTAAAACTGCACTATGCCTTCCAAACACCTGGAAAATTGTACTTGATATTGGATTTTCTACGTGGCGGTGATTTATTTACTCGCCTGAGCAAAGAAGTGAGTTAATATAAACCATCTTTTCTATTTTATATCAAACACACTATATGTGATTCTATCTCTATATTACGCACTCGACAAATTGGGGGAGTGCGCTGAAAGATATTTCTTCTTCTCTCTTATAATGCTGATGTTTTTCTTTGTAGGTGATGTTCACGGAGGAGGATGTAAAGTTTTACCTAGCTGAATTGGCTCTGGCACTTAATCATTTACATAGCATTGGCATTATTTATAGAGATCTTAAGCCAGAAAATATTCTCTTAGATCAAGTAAGTAAAAGTCTGTTGATGTTTTTCTCCATTTAACCAAAAAGGAACTATTAATAGCGAACAAGAGTGTGTTTAGTGAGCTTGAAGAATGTATGAGGAATTTTAATTGCTGATAAGTGAATTTTTAAGGACGGGGAGTAATTGAATGAGAGAGAGAGAGGAAATTTTCATTATAGTGTGAGTGAGTGAGGGGAGGGGGTAATGTGGGAATAATTGAATACTAAGAAAAGTGACTAAAAGACAAAATGAGGCATATGAAATGAAAAGAGGAAATGAGCATAAAATCAATTATTCCTGATGACGTGTGGTGTGGGTGTGAGTTGGTGCTTTTTTCCCACCTGTTTCTCCCCTAACGCAGATCCATCTCTTTGATTTGCCCTCGGCATAGAAACACCATCTTATTTCACTCCCCAATGAGTCTGTACACAATTAGAAAATATTGCATGTGACGGGTGGAAAATGTAATGTATGTGAAGGGCGTGTGTGAGTTGGAAAAAAAGACGGAGAAGATATCCAATCATAAGAGAAACTCCCTTTTGCCTGCAAATTGATTTTGTGTGATTGAAACATTTCTCTGCGATCATATCCAATATTATATAGAGACATGTGAAAAGGACGTAGATGATTTCTGTCGGAATTGAGCAAAGTGGAGAAGACAAGTGAGGGAGAATTTTGTGAACATCAATGAAATTTTTTATCGCTTTCCTTTTTGCATTTGAATTCTCACACGGAAATAATCTTAATCGTAGTTCCTGGGAATATTTCCATCTCGATAGGGGTTGGTATTTCAGTAAATTCTCTTTGATATGTTGTCTTTTGTAGAATTAAAGCGGAAATTTAAGTGAAGGAAAGATATTAAAGAATTGAAATAGTTTTTTAGTCAAGGAATTTCAATAATAACTTTAAGATGAATCGAGGAAAACAGAGAGATTGCAAACAGACTCGTCGATTGGTGGAAGAATTTAAAAACTTTTTGAGCTTCTTAGAGAAGTTTGTTGCAAAGAATTAATAATACGAGAAAGACGAAGGTGGTCAAAACAAACACCGATTTCATAAATTTATATCTCTGGTTTTCTTGGTAAATTTGGACTGATAAATATCTTTTGAGAGATCTTTTCCAAACATCAAAACTTTATAAAGATGTGAAACTCCTGTTTTATCTGGAAATGAGTTGATAGATTCACAATCATTGTCTTAATCTTTTTTTTAAATTAAAAAAAAAGTCTCAGAAATCTTTTAATTTTGTATTGTAAGTCGCGATTTCAAACAAATACATTGGGAGACATTGGATTTATATTGAGTTGCAACAGTAATTAAACTAAAGCACCTAATTTTTTAGTTAATAGACTTTGGTAAAAGACATTTAATACTTTAAGTTTTAATGCTGAGAGCTTTTCTCGCAAAAACATAAGGGAGAGTACGGAAAACCCATTTGGTATTGGTTAAATGAGAAAGATTTATGTAAGCGAATTAATTACCAATATAGTAGTAAAGCATTTCTCAGAAGTGGTTTGAACGTAATTCCTATATTCAATTATTTTCTTGGAGTACATTTTCATCCAATTGAATTATATACGTTTTACGAATTGAATCGTAGGGATTGTCGATAAATGAATGCTATATAGCGTGTATATGTGATAGTTATCTGGAAAAAGTGCAAAGTTTGTGAAAATCTGTCAGCTAGTCTTTGGGGAGAGATAAAATGTTTGGGTGATTGCCTGAGGGAGAGACTGTCCGATTGAGAGATTATGGATGATAAATATTCTCATTTTATGTTGGTTTACCGAGAAATTTGACATATGATTTCGCAAGAGAGTTGCAGGAGAAGAAGAGGAAAAAATCCTTTAATATTTAATTTCCATTTTCAGGATGGTCATATCGCCTTAACAGATTTCGGATTGTCAAAACAGCCTCTGGATGGATCAAAGACGTACAGCTTCTGTGGCACTGTGGAATACATGGCGCCAGAGGTGGTGAACAGGAAGGGTCACCATTTTGCCGCCGATTGGTGGTCATTCGGTGTGCTGATGTATGAGATGCTGACGGGAAATCTTCCATTTCATGGTGCTACACGACAAGAGACAATGAATCAGATTCTCAAGACGAAGCTGGGCATGCCGGACAATCTGAGTCCTGAGGCGCAATCACTGTTGCGGGTGTTGTTCAAGAGGAATCCACAGAATCGCCTCGGCGCCGGACCCGGTGGCATTGAGGACATTAAGAAACACGAATTCTTTGCCACCATTGATTGGAAGTCGCTGGTGATAAAGGAGGTGCGACCACCCTTCATACCAGCAGTCTCACGCGATGATGCCTTCTACTTTGACACTGAATACACGAGCAAATCGCCGCGAGACTCTCCCGGAGGTCCCGTGAGTGCGAGTGCTCATGAAATTTTCCGTGGATTCAGTTTCGTGGCGCCGGGACTGCTCGATGACGCGGGAATGCCATTGTCCAATGGGAGCGCTGGGGCGGTGGGGATGCAGCCGAAGCTGCCGTTCTCCAATGAGATTCCAGGCGTGAAGCCGGGGGCTTTCTGTGATGAGTACAACCTGATGCAGGAACTGGGGCGTGGCACCTTCTCCATTTGTCGTTTGTGCGAGAATAAGACAACAAGGAAACAGTATGCGGCGAAAATTATCAGCAAATCCGGCCATGACTGCAGGGAGGAGGTGGAGATCCTCCTGCGGTATGGCAATCACCCGAATATTGTGACCCTGTTTGGGGTTCACGAGGACAATTCGTATGTGTATCTAGTCATGGAGTTGCTGAAGGGTGGTGAACTGCTCGACAGAATACTCACGTTACAGAGAATGTCGGAGATTGAGGCGAGTGCTGTTCTGAAAACTGTCGTACAAGCAGTTTCCTATCTTCATGAGCATGGCGTCGTGCACAGGTGAGTTTCTCGACCCCATTGGCCCCTTAAGTGGGTTACACACCTGCGAACTAAATCCTTTGTCACTCTTCCAGGGATTTGAAGCCGTCAAACTTGCTCTATGCTAACATTCAGCAGACACCAGACTCCCTCAAGTTGTGCGATTTGGGCTTTGCCAAGCAACTCCGTGCTGATAATGGTCTTCTCATGACACCCTGCTATACGGCCAATTTTGTGGCACCAGAAGTGCTGAAGCGACAAGGATACGACTTGGCGTGTGATATTTGGTCTCTGGGTGTCCTCCTCTATATCATGTTGGATGGCAAAACTCCTTTCGCCAGCACTCCCAATGATTCACCTGAAATGATTCTCTCAAGAATAGGCGCTGGACAGATTGACACGGATAGTGGGGTGAGTAACTCTTCGGAAGAATTCTCAACAATTGACATTTATTTCTTTGCTGAGAGACACTTCTGAGAAATCGGAATTAGAGATTAGTTAACCCATTAGAAATGGGATTTATATTGGAGACTGATTTTAGTAAGCTCAGGCAATAATTAATTCCTGTTTGAATCCGTAATTCAAAGAAAATTTTGAACCTTTTTTCGCTTTTTTGCTAGTAAAATCTATTTTATAAAACTAAAGATTAAACATTATTGGAAAATAATAAAAAAAAGTAAAAACTATCTTAAATTCAAACCTACCGCTGAAGGGTTAAATTCTATTTACCCAATTACTCCTAGAAGACTCTGAATCGATTAGATCTTTAGTTTACATTAGATGAAATTGAATTATTGATAAGATCGGATATTATGTCATGGGAATTTTAATTTCCTGCCCAAATTTGTGAACTTCTTTCACTCTGAGACTGCTTTTGTTAAGTAAAAGAGCAAATATTGTATCGCTTGAATCACTAGACCCAGATTATGCCAGCGAGAAGAATTGAATCAATTCAGACCAACCAAAAATTGTTTTATCTAGTATTTTTTTTACATAGATATTGAATAATACACCTAAAACGTCTAAAACTAAGAACCTAAAATTTAACACCTCACTAAAATTAGATTGAAAATTTAAAAAACCTCGTGAATAATTTTAAAGATTGTACAAGACAAGATTTATTTCCCGACCGGATTCAATCTTCTCTTCTGTCGTCCACTTTCCGATCTAGATTAATTTCTTCAGCTAATCTCTATTGTTTTGTTTTATTTGCAGAGATGGAAATCCATTTCGCCGGAAGTGAAGGACTTGCTGCGTCACATGTTGCACATTGTGCCCCAGAAGAGACCGACATGTGCGCAAATTTTGAGGCATTGCTGGCTTCAGCAGGATCCCAAAAGGCAGGTGGACATGCAGAATATTCAGCATCAGCAAAATTTGCCCATGGGCGGTTTTCCTGCCAGGGATCAGACTGCCGCGCTGAGAGGTGCCGTGAATGCCACTTTCAGAGCGATAGCGTCTCCGCAGGCGGCCAATGTGGGTCCCGTGGGAATGTCAGAGTTGGCCAAGAGGCGAGCCAGGGACAAATCATCCCATTCGCATGTATAATTGTTTGCGACGTCCCCCCTTTATTGATTGATTTCTATTTAAGTTGCCATCCCCCGCTAATTAGCCAATTGTTCAAAAGTGGTTTAATCCAGCATATTTTGTTTTATTAATAATGTTTATTTTTTTAGATGATAGTTTCTTTTGTATAAAGTTAAATTTGGGACGTTTTAGTCACTCAACCTTTCTTTTCTATCTACATTGTTAGTCCAATGAAAAAAAATAATAATTATATGATATTCCAACTTGACTTAGTGAGCTAATTGAATCAACATTCATGAGGAAAACTAATTGCTAGATTTATAGGATATTTTATGTTAGCCGGGAGTTTCTTCTCTGAAAAAAAAGGTGGAAGACGTAACATTCAGATAATCATATTACTTTAGCCATATTTTCGATATAAAATAAATTCACTTGCAATGGTTAATCGACTGTAGAATATGTTTCAATGAGTGTGTTAATGGGAAAATGGCATACAATTTTTACATTTTAATCGTTAACATAAGGATGTAAGATTAATCAATTATTCTACTTGAGATAAACACTCTGCTTCCACTGATATAATAGAAGAAGAAAACAAGAAATTGTAAAAGGAAAAACATCTTTATACAGACAGAAGAAGAAATTAATAGTGTACCTCTTTTCTATGTCGCGCTGCAGTATTTAAAGAAAAAACTGTTGCAAGCAATTCAATTGTGGCAAAAATATATTCAAAATATAAAGAATTTGTACAAAACAAACAAAAAATCAACCAGTGAAGTGAACAAAAGGGTTTTAAAGTGCAGATATACAGGAAAATGTTAAACAATTGTACTGATGTCGGCATTGTAATTGGATGAACGTGAAGATATCTTTAAAAAGGAATTAAACTAAATTATTGTGACTTTCTCTATACAGAAGCATTAAACAAATATAAATTTATTCTGATCATGAATTGTGTATTTCTTTTTGGTTTTTACTTTTGAATTTGGCGCTATCGGGAAAATCCTCGAAGCGGTTTAAAGCTGTACGTTGGGCAACCCGTTCATGGACGTTGGCAACACCTGACCAGAAGAAGCGAAGAAATTCCGTTTATCGGTATCCCCAGTGTTAGACGCGATTTTTAATAGAATTCAGTGAATTCCAGCAATTACAGACGCCACCCGAAGTGAAAAAGAACCCTGATAATGGCGTACAAGGTAAAACATAGTGATTAACTAGGGAATATCTTGGGGATTTATCGATTTTCCTCCCGCTTAACCTCTTTCCGGAAGGGTCGACTGACGCAACTTGCTCTTGAAAATTATGCTTTGCATGTAAATTTGATATTGATTTTCCATATGTTTTATTAATACAGCCGATTGACTCGCGACGCGATGAGTATCGCAAGTATTTGGAGCGCAACGGCGTTATGGAGACACTCACGAAAGTGTTGTGCAAGCTCATGATTCAGTATGAGAGCGACAATAAGGACGATGCCATTGAATTCATCCGGAAGAATTTGGGGGACGCCGTGTACGAGCAGGATCTCATTGCGTCACTCAGGTCGGAGCTCGAGGAGAGTCGCAAGGAGATTGAGGATCTCAAGAGGCAGATCCGGGAGTTGAAGGAGGGAACGGCGTCAGTTGAGGAAGTTGTCGCTTCACCGCGAGAGGAGAAGCAGCAAGAGGAGGAAAAGGTGCCGGAAGAGAAGGTGCCTGAGGAGAAGGTAGTGGAGGAGGAAGAGAAGAAGGAGGAGCCACAGACGGAGAAGGCTTCAGAGGAGAAGAATGATGAGCCGGCAGAAAAGCCGGTCGTCGCTGAGGAGGAAACTTCAGCGAAATCGGACACCGCTGAAGTGACTGAGAGTGCTGAGTCCGCTGAGCCAGCAAAAGTTGATGCTCCGGCCAGTCCGCCAGCCGCCGAGCCAGAGGCACCGAAGGAGACCGAGGCTTCGCCTGCTGCTGACACCACGTCCAAACCAGCCGACGCCGAGAAGGCATAATTTAGTATTTTTCTTTCTTTCGTGATTAATATGAAGCCATAATAATTTCTCCTCCCTCACAACACAAACCTTTCCCTCTTTAGTTTTTTAAGTTAAACTCTTTGACCTTTTACCTTTGTGAAAGGTACTCTCTTATTTTATTGATTTATACACCCTGAAGTACACTGTTTTTTTTTTTTTTTTTGAGGGAAAAGACGTAAAGAAGAGCAATAGAAAGCTCACTTTTTAAAAATTGAATTAAAAAAAATTGCTCATCATTAAAAAATTTTTGTCTCGTGTGGAGGAAAGGCATTCCATATCAGATTAAATGGATTAAATGAAATAAATATTTACAAATTGAATTTTTGGAATTAAAAGTTTGAATCACTTTTCAAATTGGATAAAGGCACAGATAATCTAGTCGAATATAGATTAGGTGGTTTATTTTATAGAATAATGATTATTTTTGAGGAAATCTCTTACTATTTGGATTTTTTTTCATGACATTTCGTCCCTTTTATCACATCCATTCCCGTTCACTCTCATAAAAAATAGAAAGAGAAAAGCACAAAACACTGAAGTTTAATAAAGTTGTGCCTTCTTCAGAACATTAATGTGAAATGAATTTATGAAACAAATATAAAAGAAAAAAAACACATGAAGGTGTCAGGAGATTCTTCTGGATGTGATTCGTTTGCCAGCCAACTCGGAAAGGGAGTGCGAATGGAATTTAATCAAAAATCGATCTGTATTGCAGAAGATTGAGAGAAGCGCATTGCGTGGAATATTAAATGAATTTTCTTTTTCTGAGAAATGAAATATACTGAAAAATACAGATTATAAAGCAAATATTCATTTGAAATTTCCTTTTTTGGTCAACATTTTCCGCTTCTGGAATTTTATTATCTCTGCTTATTTCTTGGTAAGCAAAAACCTCTGAACTTTATTTCTGATTGCTGGAAATTTCCATATCTGATCCTAATTGGATGGAGATTTCTTGAAACTTCTGAGGAATGACTCATTCTGAGAAATATCTAAGTATAATTGCAATTCTTATACATCTTTGAAATTTAATTCCCATTTTCCACACAATCGAAATCTCTCAAATGCAATAGCTGTGATCTCTCAAAGACCGGCGCCGTATTCAATCCTGACTCCTGAGTATTTTATTTCGCCAAATTTTGCGGATTAATAAAAGTTTTTATTGAGAAGCTCTGTGGGAAGCGTTAAAATATATAGTTATTCTGCAACAAGAGATGACTCAAGGGATGCGTGTGATGCGGCCTGGGATGGTGAAGGGGGGAGGGCGTCTGGGAGAATTATGAGCTGGCCGGAGTTGTGGTGGATGCTTTGGCGGCTTGTCGTCTCTTCAAGTCCCAATTGTAGACGCGCGCCATGTTCACCTCTGTGGTGGTGAGCTGATCCCGGAGGAAGTCCTGATCGTGCTCCAGACACTTGAGGTTGACAATGGCTGAGTCCATGTTCTGCTTGAGGAGCTCCTCCGCCTCATCCAGCGGATACTCCAGCATCACATTGGCGCCCAGCCACAGACAGACGGTCTTTGTGGGTGTTATTGTGGTCTTCACGAAGACCTGCTCACTCAACAGGAACTGAGTCTCCATATCTTCTGCCTGATTCCTCAGGATGTTGATCATCTCGAGGGATTTGGCCAGATCAGGGATCTGCTGCTTCAGCTTCCGCCTCTTTGTCGCAATGTTGAGCTCCATGAATTTGTACTTGCCATGCTGCTCATCCAATTTCCGGAGAACCTTGTCGCTGTTGTTCTCATTCTCAGACTGGCCCATAAATGTGTCCACATCCTCCTGGAATTTTTTCAGCCCCAAAAGAGGGAATTGTAGTGATTTTCATGCATTGTCCTCCACCCGGAGTGAGGTTAGTTTTGCTTTTCTCACCACAAACACCGCCTCTGGGATTCCTGCGTACGTCTTCTGGCTCTCAGGCAGTTTAGGCATCTCCACAGCAGTCATTTTTAGCACAAAACTGGGTCTTTACTGATGAAAAATACTAAAATTCAAACAGATTGTCCGAAGAAATTTCTTCAGCAGCAGATCATGTCAGAAAGAGACCGATTTATCCAACATTTGTAGAGTTTTTTACATCGTGTATAAAAACACCTTCATAAAAAGAGGAGTCGCAACTGGTATTTCGTAGCGTTAGGACGTGTTCTGTGTGCTGATCGGAATACGAGCAGTGACTCAAAGACTGGTGCCATGGGGGGCTCCCGTAGATCTGGCGTCTTGGCGTTTATCTGCGGGGGCACTTTGTTGCTGACCAAAGTGGCCGTCGAATCATCCGGGAACATCGGAAGAGTTTGTCAGCTGAGACTTCGCCACGGACCTGAACTCTGAAAAAGTGGACGATGAGGGGCGCTTCTACAACGGTATCAAGCGGAATGCACCGGTCTCTGCATTGATGATAACCTTCAGGCTCCTCGTGCGCTTTCATGCCTACAACTTTGTAAGTTCATGAAATGTGTTGAGTTGAGCACCCGGTTGGAGCGGTGATCACCGTTATTCTCGGAATTTAGGAGTAAGAGTAATTGGAATAATTGAATTTTTTTGTATATATTATTTTTGTATAAGAATCGGGGGTCAGAATTTTCTATTTATGAATTTAAAGAATTGGATACCTATAAATGATATTATTCCTAAACTTTAGAAAGTAATTGAGTTGAAACGAAACTGTTTTTTTTTTTGTTACGCTACTGGTTAAACTGAAACAAAATCCTTAAAGAAATAAGATGAAAATCAGGACAAATGTAAGATAGAGTTATATACGATTTGGATGTATGTCGACTTATGGTCTGAGCATCCATCGTGGAGACAGCATGGGCAGCTGAAATAGCCGAAACTTTAGAAAAAAGAAAAACTGTAGGACGAAACTGTAAGAAGGCAACTGTGTACAACTTTGTAGCTTTATGATATGTGTAGAGTTGAGCAGTCGAGTGGGGCGGAGATCACCCTTATTCTTGGAATTTTTTTTAGGAATAAGAATTGAAATAGTTTTCACCGTTATTCCTGGTATTTAGGATTAGGAAATTGAATTGAAATATTTTTCTATTTTCTTTTTTTTTTCAAAACTTACGAGAAACTGATTAAACATGAAACTTTATAATTAACTGGTTAAATAAGATCTTTAAAAAAATAAGATAAAAATCTAGAAAAATGTAAGACAGAGATACGATTTGGATGCAGTTCGACTCATGGTCTGGACATCCATCGTGGACACAGCTTGGGCAGCTGAAATAGCCTATTAAAGTGAACTTTAGATTTAAGGAACTGTATAAACTGATGTAAGAAAACTGTAAGACGAAACCTTTTGTAACGCAACTGTGGTGGAAATGGCCATTGATGCCGATCCACCGAAATATATCCATTTATTCATTCATTTTCCCGCATTTTTTCCACCTTGAAATTTCCGTTACTCTCGTTACTCTTCTGCTTGGTTTTTGGTTTTTTTATCAATACAGTTTAAGTGTTTCTTGTGTCAGACTTACATGATGCAGAAATTTCACCGGAGAAAATTATGGAAAGGATAAAGTACCTACCTGATAAACTTGAACTTTAATTAATTTTCTAAATTTTTGCCAATATTGGCCAGATAAAGGTGCATTCTCAGGCTAAATGCAAGATTTTGCCTAAAAAGAATACTTCCTGCTTGGTATACCAAACATACTCAAATTTGAAAAAATATCAGCGCCATGGGAGCCAAGGGATTCCGGTGGGTCACCTTCGGATAAGTGATAAGTATCTAAAATGTATCTAAAAGGGGTAAAATAAAATGTATTCTCTCAAAAGGTTAATTTAAATTTACTTACCGAAATTCTCAACCTTTGTGATGGACCATTATCTCTTTAAATTTAAAACTATTTTTTTCAGGAGGAATTGCAACCCAGAGGACAGACAATCAATTGAAAAACTCAATTTTACTGATAAATAAATTTATTCAGTAAAAAATTATATAAATTGTGTTTTTTTCCCACCTCCACCCCCCGATCCAAAGCTCACCAGAGCGAACTTTGGACCGGGACACACACTTGTAATTTTTTTTTATTAAAAAATTTTACTCACTCCGGATGAAACAAAAAGGAGGTATAATAGTATGAGTGTTGCGGATATAGTTTTAATATTCGCAAATATTCTGAGTAAATTGAATTAAAAAAAAATGAATTGCTCAAATAAAATAAGAAACAAAATAACATTACATTTAAAGAAAAATTTACCTCGCGATCAGATTATTGATTCAAAAAAAGTTTGTAAGAAAATTGAATCCTATCAAATCACGTATATATTTTGATCAAAATATACATTTTCAGGCCTATAAAATTTTCATTTTCGCTAAAGAAAAAATAATGAAAAACGATTTTATTGAGATTTTTCTTCACGAAAGCTGCTCAAAATGTTCTTTTTCCCTAAATAAACTTTAACGTCTTCACCTCTTATGCCTCCAAATTTATTGAATTCATAAAAGTGAATTTAAAATTTTTCACTTTCACGCGTATTTCGAAAATTCCTTGCACTAGAGGCCAATCTGCATCAATTATAGGACTCTCACCATGTCAATAAAACACTTTTGGGACATTTCACGGGGGAAAATCCCGAACTTATTATTTGTTGCTTCAAACAATTTCCTTTTAGAAGCTAGAATTCCCATCGGTTCATTGAATTTTTTCAATTCCTTGGGCTCATCCATAGGATGAATAATCACCCAACTTTTCTATTTTCTCATTCATAATTCATTCACTCATCTTTGTGACATGCAATAATTGACATCCAAGAATCGATGGCAGTTTTAGCCTCCAAGGAAAAAGTTTGAAAAATTTTAAGTACGGATTTTTCCCCCCGTGAAATGCCTCAAAATGCTTCATTGGTTTGATGGTAGTCATATTAGTGATGCAGATTGGCCTCTAGTGCAAGGAATTTTCAAAATTATTCGTAAAAGTACAAATTAATGAATTCACTCTCTTGAATCCACTTGAATTTGGAGGCATTAGAGTTGAAGACGTTAAAGTTTATTTGGGGAAAAAGATAATTTTCACATGTTTTTGTGAAGAAAAATCTCAATGAAATCGTCTTTCTGCTCTTCTTTGGCGAAAAGACCATTTGCAGGCCTGAAAATGTTTATTTTGCACAAAACGAAATACGATTTGATAGGATTCAATTTACGTTTAAATTTAAACTATTTATGAATTCAATAATCCTTTCGCGAGGTAATTCATTTTAACACGTAAATTTCTCAAGTTTTTTTTTTAATTTTATTGCAAACATATTTAATCAAAATATTTTTAAATAATTAAAACTATTTTTTCAACACTCATACTATTACTTACCTCCTTTTTGACACGCCCGATAATTTTCCCATCAATTCAGTTTTCATCCCAGTTCCTGAAAAATAAAAAGTTACAAGTTTATTAGAAATTTAATAAACTTAATTTTCCTAATAAGCTAATCGATAATACGCTGATCGATCGAATTCTTTGTCAGAGTCAGAACCGTCAGAACCAAGGTCAGAACGGGCAATATTCAATGAACTTCGCACTTTCATTACTAAATTTTGATATTTCGTTCTTTCCCTGACCAATTGTTCATTTTGCCACTTCATAATTTTGATAATTCTCGAAATATCCGACACCGAAATTTCAACGCGACCAGCGCTTACCAAATGAGGCTTTGAATCTTTGTCAATTACGTTAAAATCGTTAAAATTTTCACGTTCTTTTGCAATTTCCGCAAAAGAATCGCAAAAATTTTGATCATCGCGACCAGCACTCACCAAATTAGGTTCTGACTCGTTTTCGATTAAACTCAAATTTTCACATTCTTTTGCAATTTCAGCAAAAGAATCGCAAAAATTTTGATCATCGCGACGATCGCGACCACTCACCAATTTCGATTCTAATTCGTCATTATCGTAATTATTCACAATAAATTTTAGACCCGTGACCGTATTTTCCGATTTTTCCTTCATCTTCAAGCATTTTAATGCTTTTTTTGCTTTAAAATAAAATATATCGCGACGAACCGAAATTCTCACTACATTCGACATTATACACGTCTGTACTTCTCCACAGTCGAAAGCAAACTGAGAAAAAAAAATTGTTCGGCGCACACGCCGACTGCGATCGAAATTGACTTCGGGCATGACATCGCATGACTTCGGATAGCTTCGGATTGACTTCGGGCATGACATTTCCGAATGACACCCGAAGCCACCCGAACTGTCAAAACGACAATGACCGAAAGAGAAGGCGGGTCTTTTGAATTGTTTTTTTCTTTTGTGAGAAAATTTTTCGTTTGCAAGCTAATATGACCAAAGTGGTATTTAAGAATGCAAAACTATGGAGCTCACTGTCCAGGAAGCTGAGTTCTACGACAGGCAGATCCGATTTTGGAGCTCAAAGTCGCAGAAGTGGTGAAAAAAATGATATTTTACAAAAATTATAACAATAAACTCTTGATATTTTATTGGTCTCTGTTAGAATACGGGCTGTCGCATCCTAATTTGCGATGCTTAAGGGAAATGTGGAAGAAAATCGTCTTGGCCGGAGTGAAAGCTGACTTTCTTAGACCACAATTTGTGTCTGAAGCGAATCTTTGCTCCCAGATTCTGGTGCCTGTGTCCACTCTCTGGGCCAGAATCGCCCTAAAACCCCCCTCACTTGAGCTCGAGCACGCAATTCCATGGGTGGAGCGGGCTTAAGGCCGACAAGGATGTTATGAGTGAGAAGCCAGACAACTTCTTCATCAGCTTCGACGTGGTGATTTTCGTGATGATTTAATCGGAGCGCTGCGCCGGGAGTGAGAGAAAATTTCCCGTTTATCATATACTTCATGTGCGCAACACTTTTTAAAATAATACAAATGGTAAGACGACCCTTGAGCAATTACTCTGGCTTCTCTTCAGTGTCAAATAAATCTTTCGCCTTTTACTAAAGATTTCTGTGGAGAGGAGCACTCAAATGAGTCTAATATAAATTTTTTGTTAGTGCCCGACGAAAGTTGGGCCATAATAAATCACAGAAGAATCTCTCATGGAAGAAAATTTATTTCTTTGCATGCAGTTTCATATGAACCAGAAGATGTTGCTTTCTCCTGAACAGTTTATCACATTCTGGGCACTTGTGGTTCTTGCTGTCCTGCTTGTGGATCTTCGCATGACCCCTCAGAGTTCTTTCAGACTTGAAGAATGTCTTACAAATCTCACACTTGTAGTTCCTCTCGTTCGTATGTGTGGACATGTGATCCTTCTTATTGCTCAAAGTCCTGAACGTCTTGGAGCAGAGACTGCACGAGTAGGGCTTCTCTCCCGTATGCAATCTATTGTGAATGATCAGTTCAATTCGCGAAACGAAGCGCCTATCGCACTGACGACACTCGTACTGCTTGATTTGCTTATGGATCAACTCGTGTTGCTTCTTCCCCTGAGCCGTGAGGAATTTCTTGTCGCACATTGAGCATCTGTACTTCCGGCCTGGGCACTCATTCCTCAGGTGATGCGTGAGATCTGTGTTGGAGTGCAGAGTGGTGAAACAGTGAGAGCATTGCATTTCATGATTCTGACTGTGGAAGCGGAATTGATGTTGGAAGAGTTTGCTGGATGTCTGATAGCTCTTATCGCAGTTGGAGATGAAGCAGTCAAAGCTCTGGAATAAAGGGATTGTGATTATTTTTCTGGTGAGAGAAAATTTAGTCAACTGGGCTTACCTTGCAGTGATCGAGGTAGAGATGCTGACGCACTGATCTCTGATTTGTCAAGACATCCAGACATAAGCCACACTGATGAGGAGTTTCATCCAATTCTGCGCTATCATTGTGAACAGACGCCCAATGTTCGACAGCCAGAGGCATATTAGGGAACATCAAGCTGCAGTATTCGCATTTTAGCATATTATTTGTCTGCATCTCTATAGACATGATCTTCCTAAGACTTCCACTCTCCTGATCATCTTCTCCACTTTGATCCAAAAACCTCGTATCCGTCCAGGTTGTATTCTCCTGGTTATAGTGCGCTCCCGGACATTCAGACGCTGCAATATGCTGCTGCAGGTGGTCAGCATCCAGGAAGATGATGCAGCAAGTGGCACACTTGTACATGGGAATGTTGGAGATAATGGAAGGGAGATTTTTCCGATGAAACTCCTCATGGTTCATGAACTGCGTAACATCATTGAATTTCAATTGGCAGATGGAGCAATCCCATCTCAGTTCCCGCATCTCATTCCGATTGTCATCGGATTTCCTGAGGCTCTCTTCATTCGCTGATTCTGGAGCTTCACCCACTTCGGCCAATTCAATTTCTGCATCATCCGGAACATCATCTCTGTGAACTTCCTCGATGTGCTGCTTCACCTCAACTTCATCTGGGAAGACTTCGCTACAGTAGTAGCACTGGATGAAGACAACGCAATTCGCTCGGTGTTCCTCAAACTCATCATTACTGGCAAAGACGAGGCCACATTCCTGACATTCTGGTAGAGACTCCTCGACGTCTTCTTTTATCACTTCCTCGACCAATTCAACGTTTTCCCGGTCTTCCAACTCTTCCACTTCCTCCGCCTTCTGAAGGCTCTTGGCATTAGCCTCTGTCTCCTGACCCTCCTGACAAAACAGTCTCTTCAGCAGGGCGTCATTTCCCTGTGATTTATGCTTGAAAATGAAGAAGTCTTGAATCTTCCTTCGACATTTGGCACAAATCTTGTCGGGTAGATGATCCTCCCGAGCAATCCTTATCTCTAGAACGCTCTCAATGGCTGAGGGGATGTTTACAATTTTCCCATCTATTATATCACTACAGAAAATACTCTTTAGTGGTTGATCCTGATTCAGGCAGATGCGGCAAAGATTCTCAGGATTAATGTCCAACTCGTAATCAGCTATTTCTGCTTCTGTGCCCATTTTTTCAGCAAAATTTCCACGTAAAAAAGCCACAGACAGATGTTTTTGTTTACACTTCCAACAAATTTGTTGTCAAATCCCGTCACATGAAGCGCTGTTCGCGGGAAAAATATTAAGGATGTTGTTTTTGGGAAATCTCTCTTAAAATAAGAGACTACTAATCCCTTGGAAAGATGGGAAGGATTTACAATGACGAAAGTGACGAAAGGCAAAAATTGTTTTGAAAATGATAATTTTCCTTCTTAGCATATACTTCATGTGCGCAACACTTTTTGTGATAGTAGAAATGAAGAGGCAAATGCTTTGAACTCCATTCATTCAGTAGGGGTTTATAAATTGACTAAACCCTTAAGCCAGATGAAGACAAACGAATATGATTCTCATGATTATATTCCGGAGCGACTTCTCAGATGAGATGATCATTCCAAGATCTGATTGGCTTACAAAACAATAGTTTTGCTGATGAATCAACCTTTCATTTCCCTCATCATTAAAGAAAATTTGATGCTTGATGATCATCTTCTAGTCGGTAAATCAAGCAAATCAATATTAGAGAAATAAGTATTTAGTTTTTTTTTATAAAGAATTTTAATAATCGTTATGTTTCTTAAGTTCTTCGTGGACTCTTGTGATAAATTCCAGCTCCAGGGAATCCCTGACTCGAGGTGGTAAAGATCTCATCTTTTTCTCCAGATATAAGAAGAAAGGATTTGTAGGGACTTTCTTCTTATTTGTAGACACAAAGGCATTTTCATTGCCCACAGATGAATTGAATTTCTCATTTGCTTCATCCATAGTCCCATGGAACTCCGGAATGTTTAGCTCTTCTCCAGTTTCCAAGGGGTTTATGAGATCAGTTTCTGGTGACATAGGAATTACCGATTCGTTCAGATCCCAGGAATCCTCTGTTGGTTCCGACTTCGGTGTTGGATTTCTCTTCGACGGTAAGATAATTGCATGGAAGGATGGTGACAAGTGTGACGATGCAGCAGAAATATTTTGTGGAGACTCTGCTATCGGATCAGAATGAACTTCATCCCTAGCAGCACCCATGAGGCTTTCAAGCAACAATTCATCCTGCGTTAATTCATCAATATCACCTTCACCTCCTCCAGTTCTCTGCCGATCTCTTCTTAACGCGTAAAGTTTCTTTTTTAGTCCTCCGCGCATATCAGCAAAAGTTTTCTTCCAAACTTTTCCGTCTCTGTGTACTGTTCCAATTCGATTGACTTCTTGTGCAATTTCCTCCCATTTCCGTTTTTGAACATTGCGTCTTTCTGGCGTGGTCCTCCTTAAAACTATGTTCCGATTTTCATGTACTAATTCAATTAGCTTTGATTTTTGGAGCGCTGTTATCCTCCCCTAAAAATAATTTTAAACACAAAGGCATCTTTAGAAAAAATATAATTAAAAATAAGTTTTTGAGCTGTATTAATATGATTAATATCATTTTTATAAATTGAAGAATTGGTTTGTATACATAAAATGAATATTAAATGAACTTGTAACAAATGATCACCGCAAATATGTTGAAAAATCTATTTTTTACTTTTCATGAAAGGATCATCTTGAAAGGATCGGGAAGGCGGGAAGGAAATAAAAATATATCTTACCATGGTGACTGAGAAATTATTCTCAGGAGTGATTCACAATTTGTATTAGGCTAGGCGGCAAAAAAGGAAGGCGAGGGAGAGTTACAAGTCGCCTTAGGTCTCCTTAAAATACTCTGATGTTGGCTATAATCGCTATAATTTAACAATAATGTTGAATTTTGAGTAAATTAATTGACAGACAATTCAGCCGACAATTCCGATGTCATCGCGCAATTTATCTCACAAATACGAGATGGATGTTTGCATGTGTGAGTGAAGCCACTTCGGCTCATATTTTGTGAATTTTTGCACTGAAAATAATTGTACTTTTACTTACTAGTAAAGAAAATTCGTGGAAAACTCGAGAAAAACTCGCAAAATGCACCCTTGTTCCGATCCTGAAGATGTCAAACGCAATCGCACTGTTCCTCTCGCTCTCTATCTCTCACTCACTCTTGTATTTGCGAGATAAATTTCAAATTCATTTCCGTTGGGCACTTAAGACACACTATCACACTATCATAAAATTTTTTTAATAAGTTTCTTTTTAAACTTAGAAGTAATAACAATATGTTTTACTGATGAATCAACCCTCATCATCCCCTCATCATTAAAGAAATCATTAAGTTTGTTTTCTTGATGTTTGAAGATATCATCTTATGAATGAAATAATCAGTAAATCGAGTTAATCTTCGAGAAATTGATTTTTTTTTTTAAACATTGAACAAAGAATTTTAATTACCATTATGTTTCTTAAGTTCTTCTTGGACTCTTGTGAGAAATTCCAGCTCCAGGGAATCCCTGACTTGAGGTGGTAAAGATCTCATTTTTTCTTCCAGATATAAAAAGAAAAGATTTGTAGGGACTTTCTTCATATTTGTAGCCACAAAGGCATTTGCATTCTCAACAAATGAGTTTAATTTCTCATTCGCTTCATCCATAGTCCCATGGAATTCCGGGATGTTTGGCTCTTCTCCAGTCTCCAATGGGTTCATGAGCTCAGTTTCCGGTGACATAGGAATTGGTGATTCATTCTGATCCCAGGAATCATCTGTTGGTTCCGACTTCGGCGTGATAACAAATTGTGTCTTTCCGAATAAGGGATTTTTCTTCCTCAAGGCATTCCTAAGGAAGTCCAGCTGACTAAAGTACTGCCACTCGTCAGTCTCTTCCTCTTGTCCACTTGATGGAGTCTGTTTCTTCTTGAGTTCTCTAGCATATCGATCTCTCAGGGATTTAAATCGTGTCTTGCATTGCTCCACTGAAAAAGGATACTTAGTCATTAATCATTGGCGCTGCAAATGGAATTAATGATATTTACCAGGTGTATGAAGTTCTTTTGAAATCTCAGCCCACTTGTCTGCCTTCAGGTCCTTCCTTCGATACGCCTGGGATTTTACATTCCAAATTGATTCCCGTTTTTTCACACTTTTAATCAGGACCTCATCGAAAGACATTGTTATTGTTTTCCCAGTTACACTGACGCTCCGCCTACGCTGCGCTGACGCGAGTCCCAAAGCCAGCAAGCACCATCATTAAAATGGGACACTGGAAAGTTGGACACACATAACCTCCAAAGTCATCAAAACAAAACAACGTGCGCTCGCGGTAGATTTTTTCTCTTGAGAAAACTGAGGAAAATCCGTGAAAATGGTGAAAAAGAAGATCGACAACCGCATTCGTGTGATGATAGAGAATGGCGTAAAGCTGGGTCATCGTACAATGTTCATAATCATTGGGGATAAGGCGAGAGATCAGGTGAGTGTCAGAGAAGCATCCACTGGAGAGTCTTTTCCCAATAATTTTTCTGTTGTAGGTCCCCATTCTGTACGATATGCTCACAAAGTCCACCACGAAGACTCGTCCAACTGTATTGTGGTGCTACAAAACGAAGGATGAGGCTATTTCAAATCATGGGAAGAAGCGCTTCAAGAAGATTCAATCCGGGAAGATTGATATCAACGAAGCTGATCTCTTTGACGTCTTCAGGATATCCACAACCATCCACGGTCGATACTATTCAGACACCCACACAATCCTGGGCAGGACGTATGGTGTGTGCGTTCTGCAGGACTTCGAAGCACTGACGCCCAATTTGCTGGCCAGAACCATTGAGACAGTTGAAGGGGGCGGTATGATCATTCTTCTGCTGAAGAAAATGTCCTCCCTGAAGCAACTCTACACCATGGGAATGGATGTGCACAAGAGATACCGCACGGAGGCTCACCGGGATGTCACTTGCCGATTCAATGAGCGTCTCATCTTGTCCCTGGCTGACTGCAGAAGATGTCTCCTGATGAATGACGATCTCACTGTTCTACCGTTCAGTTCTAAGACTGCTGATGTGGTGCCTGTGGACGTGTCAGCGATTTCACAGTCACCCAACGATGAAGCCCTGGCTGAGCTCAAGCAGAGTCTCAGTGACACTCCTCCAGCTGGTCCTCTGGTGAAACTCTGCAAGACGTACGATCAGGCTAAGGCGGTGGCCCAATTTATTGATGCTCTGGCGGAGAAGCAACTCAAGCCTCCCACATCCCTGACAGCGTCTCGAGGAAGAGGGAAATCCGCTGCCATGGGATTGGCCATATCAGCAGCGATCGCCTTCGGATACGTTAATGTCTACGTGACTTCTCCGCATCCGGAAAATTTAATCACGCTCTTTGAGTTTGTCCTCAAGGGCTTCGATGCTCTTGAGTATCAGGAGCATTTGGACTACACAATCATCAGGAGTACAAATCCCGACTTCAAGAAGGCCATCATCAGGATCAATATCACAAGAAATACCCGACAAACCATCCAATATGTTTCCCCGATCGACAGCCACTTGGTGAATGCGGCGGATTTGCTGGTGATTGACGAGGCAGCGGCGATTCCACTTCCGATTGTCAAGAAAATGCTGGGTCAGTATTTGGTCTTCATGGCCTCCACGATCAATGGGTACGAGGGAACTGGCAGATCCCTGAGTCTGAAGCTGATCTCACAGATTCAGAAGGACAGCAACGCGCCGCCGCCGATAAAACTTGAGGAGTCCATCAGATATCGGCCGGGAGATGATGTTGAGAATTGGTTAACTTCTCTCCTCTGCCTGGACGCCACTGTTGTTCCGCCAATGAGTAGTGGATGTCCCACTCCAGAGTCCTGTGAGCTCTACTATGTCGATCGGGATGCTCTGTTTTCCTACCATAAAGCTGCAGAGGCCTTCCTTCAGCGAATCGTCTCGATTTACGTGTCATCCCACTACAAGAACAGCCCTAATGATATTCAGATGATGAGTGATGCTCCTGCTCATCACTTGTTCTGCCTTCTGGGACCCATCACCAAGAAGGATGCCCTACCGGAAGTCCTGGTGGTCATGCAAGTGTGTCTCGAGGGAGAAATTTCAGTGTCAACGGTGCAGGATTCAATGGCGCGTGGCAAGAAGGCGGCTGGAGATCTAATCCCATGGATTGTCTCGGAGCAATACAATGATGTGAACTTCCCGAAATTGGCAGGAGCCAGAGTTGTTCGCATCGCTACGCATCCCAATTATCAGAGAATGGGATACGGCAAGAGAGCTCTGAAGCAACTGAAGAACTACTATGAGGGCAAATTTGTCTCACTCAGCGAAGGTCAGGAGGAGTATGATGAGGATGACAATGGAATTGAAAAGGTGGATGATGAGGGACTTCTACAGGAGACAATTGCTCCCAGGAAGAAACTTCCTACACTCCTCAAGAGACTCTCAGAGCGACGTCCTGAGAAGTTGGACTATATCGGCACGTCTTTTGGACTCACGTTGGATCTGTTGAGATTCTGGAAGAAGTTCCGCTTTGTGCCGGTGTATCTCAGTCAGAAAGAGAATGATCTTACTGGAGAACACTCCTGCATCATGATATCACCTCTAGCTACCGATAAGACGAGTTCGGATTCATGGATTTCAGCGTATTTCTTCGACTTCCGACGACGAATTCTCAAGCTCTTTGGAAAGAGTTTCAACTCATTCTCCTCTTCCATGGCTCTCTCGCTGATTGATAATCCCACCGTCACGAAATCCGCTCAAGTTGAGAAGCTGACCAACACAACAATCAACGAATTCTTCCTGCCACATGATATTCAGCGTCTGGAGGCTTATGCGCGGAATCAAGTGGAGTATCGTTTGATTCTCGATCTCACGACAGATCTGGGGATGCTCTACTTCCAGAACAGACTCGATGGCATCGATGCTATGCAGAAGGCTATCCTTCTGGCCGTTGGACTGCAAAATAAGACCATCGACACAGTGGCTGATGAGCTGAATATGCCATCAAATCAAATCCTGGCGAAATTCTACAATGCCATCAAGAAACTCACGAAGCAGATTGTTGATGTGATGGAGAGCAAAGTGGAGGAAGAGATGACAACCAAGGAGGTGAAAGATGACACTCAGTTTGAGCCGCTGAAGGAATCCCTGGATGATGAACTGACCACGGCGGCCAAGGAGTTGCAAGTGAAGCAGAAGAAGGAGCTGAGTCGACTGAAGAAGGAGAATCTGGCGCAGTACGCTATCAAGGGGACGGATGAGGAATGGGGAAAAGCTCTGACGACAAATAAATCTTCAATAATCTCTGTTAAAAGGTGAGTTCAATTCCCTCAAATAAGATATTTGTTTTTCCTAGTGATCTAATTCAGAGTTTCTCTTTAATTCTAAGCGGTGAGAAGAGATTGGGCGACAACGATGGACTTCCGCGGGAATTTGAGGAGCCAACGAAGAAGAAAAAGAAGAAGTTCAGGAAGTCCCTAGCATAAGGATCAAGTTAAGTATAATATATTATAAGCGATGAAAATCAATTGGTTGATTTTTTAAAATTATATATTTTACATAAAATCAATAAAATAGCAATTTAATAGCTGTACTTTAATTTTTTTTTGTTTAAGTATATCATCATAGAGAATAAATTTGGTATGTAATAATAATATTGATCAAGTCATAAATCAATGATGTATCACCTAAAAACTACTCAAGAACTATTTTTTATTTGCTTTTAAATGTTAATATTGTTCCTTCGTCTATAAAGATTACGAGTTTGTTAGTTGATTCTATTACTTTTTTTCTCTTATTCTCATTGAAACATGTAAATGTGTAAAGTTTTTTTTTCTTTTAACTCTCAATACTATTAGCCTTGTTTATCTTTTTAATTTTTTTCATAGATATAGTATAAGAAAATATGGGCGGAATGCTGATTAAATTCATTATACTTTACGCTTTTTTTCCTAATGCTGTTTATCAAACACTTTGAGACAGAAACACGCTATGAACTTTTGTCTTCATCTCTATTAACATGCAATCGCTGAGGTACACCCAATTGATAACAATTCTTCAAAATTCTTTAAACCAATTTTGAGCCAAATTTGTAGAATTGAAAATATTTTTTTCAGATATAATTTTGATAGCACAATTTGTCAACAGTTGTAAATTTCTTTTGCTTAAACATTTTCCATATTTTTTTTAATCTTCATCCAAAAAGGCACAATTTAATTTATTTCTATTTACAATTGCTTCTTTTGTGATTTTTTTTTCTTATTTACTCTTTTTAAAAAATGTTATAATTTTTGGAGAAATATCTCCGCTATTTTTTACTTCCTAACAATAATACTTATAAATTTTTATCATCCATCTAAATATCGTTTTTTCGCAAAAAAATGTCTCACCGGAAAGGCAAAAAGGAAAAAAGATATAATTATAATAAATTAATACACGATTGTTGTCGGTAAAAGTTCGATAACAAGAATACAACAATCTCAACATGCAAATATGATATTTTGTTTGTTTAATACATAATAATAGTGAGTAGAAAAAAGGTAAACTATAAAATATGTTTATGAGAAGGTATATAAAGGGTCCCAAAACTGGAATGATATAAGTACACAATTTTCAGAAAAAGAAAATACTTGTCGAAAAAAAATTAAGTATCCCCTAACATTAAGTTGACCGACCACTTTTCTTCTTTTCATCTTAAACGCGAAATATTCTTCTGTTACATAAATATCGCTTCACCCCCTTCCCCCCCAAAATCCTTTAGAGATGTAAAATCCCATCGGATTTGGGCGCAAGCACTGCCGTGAGATCCACCACATCGTCTTGATCATCCTGATCATTCTCGTCGGAGATGTTTGTGTTGTGTGACTGTTGCGATCCGCTCGACAATTGACTATTCCGGGAGAACGATCCGCGGCGTGGCGGTGCTATTGTTCTCTGATTTGCCGGCTTCACCGTGATTATCAGATTGGAGCTGTTGGCCACCATCATGTCGGTCACCTGCGTTTTTTTTTCAAAAATACAACAACATTCCACTGATTTATTCACGCCTCCTCTCAAGGTTATCACTTCATTTGCTATTCTTCACGTGGCTCTCCACATTTGTCCATTCTGATTCTAACAAGTGCCTTCCGACAGAGAGAGCAATACAGTGGAAAAACGCCACTCAATAGCTCCCCATTGTAAATATGTTGCACAATATAATTTATCGGAAATGAGAAACATTTGTGATGTTTTAATACATCTCTGATTTATATTTTGCAAAAGAAGGCATGAATGGACCTTTGTTGGGACGTTAGAAATAAACATCAGAGGGCAACAAAATATACAATTACAGTTTTAGCTGACTCATAAAATTCCTATAATTTAGACAAAGACTCAATTTCAGAATCATTCTTGATCTTCTTGATGATAAAAAGCAAGATATTAGGAGGTTGAGGCATTTTTTTTAACAGAATGCAATCTTTGAGAATTTAGTTGTTAAATTTTTTAAGTATCAACTGATTATCCCTCAAACCTAGCCCACTTTTACCGGATAGTTATCAGTTACCGGATATTGGTTTTCCAATAATAATTTAATGACCTCATTTTCAATTAAAATTAATTTAATATTCAATACAACAAACCGTAGGTAATCACAATAAAAAAGCGAAAAGCGTGAAAGAATGCAAGAACACGTAATATTCTTGAAATAGCTACTCCTATTTGAGTAGTTAATAGCGCAAAAATTACTCGTTTCCTCCATAAAGATTACACACAACACTCATGGACCAGCATCTCTGAGTGAAATTTTTCTCTCAAAACCTTTTCACCACAATTGAATAGACATTTCGCAATCTGTATCATTTGATATTCCGCGATAAAATTTCATTGGCAATTTCTCTTTTTTTCTTATTCCGTCATTTGGTGCAAATTAGAGAGATTCACTCACCTGGTCGAGTGTCTTTCCGGCCACTTCAATGCCATTCACTTCCAGCACCTCATCGTTAACGGCTAGTAGACCCGTGCTCTCGGCCAAACCGCCCGGCACGAGGCGTGATATGAAGATGCCCGGCTGCTTCTCCAGCCCATTCGCCGTGACACGCACGGACGTGCCGTCGCGAATGTAGAAGCCCAACGGTTTGTCGCTGCCGTGCTTCAGGAGGCGCACGCGACGGCAAGTCTCGGGCACGATGTCCACATCAATGATCGCGGACACTTGTCTAAAATCGTGCGGATTTGATATGGCCAATCCCTTCCCCTTCACTGGCGTCTGACCCAGAATGCTGCTGATGATATTGCGTGGCTTCATCGTTCCATATCCTGTAATCTCCTCAAGACTGTCGCCTGTGGGTGGAGGAGGCACATAAAATTAGACCTTTAAATTGCTCGTTAAACTCTTTTATGTTTCTTTTAATATTTGGTTGAAGGGATAATATTGTAATTGATCGATTAATATTTAATTTTTGAGTCGTTTCTGGAAAACACGTTTTTTATCATATCGTTTCTTATTTGATTAACACTTCAATGATCAAGCGGTGATTTTGGGCCGCTAAGTTATGATGAGTTTTGGTTTCGATCTATTTAACGGCGACTCTCAATCTTTACAATCGTTAAATCTTACAGAGAAATCAATTTCTCGCATTTTGAATCCAATCATTAAACATTTCTTAATCTAAAACTGTCGCAAATGTGTCCAGCAAACGATTCTGGTACTTAGAAAACATTTAAACAGGTTTAAGCTGTTTAATAACGTTCCTTGAAAGTCTTTGAAAAGGTTTCTAGGAAACGTAGAGAAAAAAATTGCCCAAATTAGCCCTTCATTAGAATATCAAATTTGTATCCGAAGTTCACGCATTTACACATTTTTTCTTCTTTTTCTCTGGACATCCTTGGGCTCTCCTGAACTTGAAAATATATGAATAAATCCAAAAATATTCATGCGTAAAGTAAAGTATTAACCTGCTTACGCCTATACAACCCGTTAGCGTTCTGCAGAGTCTTCAACCTTCGCCTCCTTCCATTCCAGCGAAGGTGAAAACGCATTTTTTGTGTTATCTCTAAAACAGTCTTATATTTGCTCGTAGAAGAGCAAATAGCTAATATTTTTACACACCAGTGACAACCACGTGAATGTGTGACTCAAGAGAAAATGGATCATTGTTTATGGTCTATGATTTTCCTCGATTATTCATAAATTAAATAAAAATTTATAGCACATCTCTATGGCTTTACTTTACAGGTGCACCAGAGAGATCATCAATTCTCGACCGAGAGAGATATTAAATAATACGTTAGGCGGGTATCTTAAGCAAAAAGTGGATAAACATCCCGCAGCAGTGACCGTTTTACAGTTTCTCTTGCATTTCTCATGCACTGAGGAGATAATATGCTAAACAAATGGCCAATTGTTGCAAAATAGATCAACCGATTAGATACAACGGGTTGTATTTCAACTCCTTTCTATCTCCACTTCCCGTGCATCTTGGCGGAGCTCACAACGCGTTGACCATGTGAGGTTGTCTCTTTGGGTGATTCAGCGGCAAGGCATTTGGCCATTATGCTGCTGTTTATGGGCATTTATCGTGAAACGAACAGATAAAAATGGGAACAGAACCTTTTCTCTGGACAATGAGTCGCAAATTGGGGCGCGATGTCTGTAGAGCTCTGCCAAAGTTGTCGTCATTGTTGATGGGCAGCAGGTCATTGTCGCTCGGATCGATGTAGGAGAGGAGGAATTGGATGTTGGCCAAGTTGTGCAGGTGGGCCACTTGCTTGAAGAACGCCTCGAAGCCCACTTGATCCGATCGCTTCATGGACCATCGTCGGAACTCTGCATCGAACTGCAACACAATAGACCCCCAATCATTATCAGCCATTGGCAAATGCGTAAGGTAAACACATTGTGGCGAGGCCAGGAGGAAGAGGCGCGCAAAAAAGAGAAATCTGACACGGAATTCTTGGCTTCGCGGCTGGGCTGGCAAAATGTCGCAAGCATAGACTCACCTTTGATTTTATTTCTATAATATCACTATCAGCTTTGGAATGTATAATTTTGTTCTTCGACATACTGTACGCACATTTAATTGCCGTGGGGTGTACACAATCGTAAAATCTTATACTATTTTTACGCGAAATACGTGGGATAAATGGAAAACGGGGAGGGAAGTTTTCACGCGCAAAAGAAATACACTCAAAACTCCGTAAGAAAAACCACCTCAGCTGTGTTGTGGGTGCACATGGGGGGCCCAACAACACTACAGATACCGCGGAATGATATGATTAGTGTCTTTTTCTAACGATAACGTTAAAAATAACAAGGCTTATCCACCCTAAGAAATAAAATCACTCAAACTTTCCATTTTGGACTCTCCATCTTGTACTAAAAAAAACCCCACTGACAATCAAAACACGCAGGTGGCATCACCCATATGCGCCAAACTTCACTCCTCATCCCCACCTTCGTGCCGGCTTCGGGGATGGTACAAAGGTGATCGGCTGTAATCGTTTTTCCGGAACTCGTCAATTTGTGAAGTGTCGCCATTTGCGGAGAGCGTCTCCTGTTCCTCGTTGTATTTTTCACAAAGCCATTGTCTCTTTCACAGGTATATTTTCAGAGTAATTGCTGTGAAAAATGTCTCATCCACGCAATGAGTGCCGTATATACGTGGGAAATCTGCCGCCGGACATTCGCACGAAGGATATTCAGGATCTCTTTCACAAATTCGGCAAAGTCACTTTTGTTGACTTGAAAAATAGACGCGGGCCACCGTTCGCATTTGTGGAGTTCGAGGATGCACGGTAAGTGCCCCCAAGTGTGTTTTATCGTGAGTGGATTAACAGTGTTTTTTTGGGTTTTCAGGGACGCCGATGACGCAGTGAAGGCTCGCGATGGATACGACTACGATGGGTATCGCTTGAGAGTGGAATTTCCCCGAGGAGGCGGTCCGGGCAGCTACAGAGGCAATCGCAGCAATGATCGCAGCCGCGGCACCGACAGCGGTGGTAGCCGAAGCAATCGGCCACCCACCAAGAGATCTCAGTTCCGGGTTGTAGTCTCCGGACTGCCACCATCGGGATCCTGGCAAGATCTCAAGGATCACATGCGCGAGGCTGGTGATGTGTGTTTCGCTGACACCTACAAGGACGGAACTGGTGTGGTGGAGTTCCTGCGCCATGAGGATATGAAGTATGCCATCAAGAAGTTGGATGACTCGAGATTCCGCTCCCATGAGGTGAGTTCACGCGCTTATCGTATTAGTTGATTTCCGCTTGGATGGTTTTCCCCCCCATTCTCGGCACAAGCTCATGAGATAGGGAACTTTGTGGTCAATACTAAAGCTGTTTGTTTTGCTTTTGCAGGGAGAAGTGGCGTACATTCGAGTCCGGGAGGATTCTGGTGAAGAGCGCCGGGATAATTTCCGCGATCGGTAAGAAACATGAGATATTTTTGGTATTTAGAATCTCATCTCTCTGAAAAACTCCCCTAAAACTCCAAGAGATAAGATTTACAAAGATTTTCTTTACCTTTCAGCTCTCGCTCGCGCTCCTTCTCTCCGCGTCGTCGTCGAGGGACACCAACCTACTCCCCAGTGCGTCGGTCATTCTCCAGGTCGCGCTCAGACTCACGGTCCAACTATTAACTTCCCCAACAATCCAACGGAAACCAACTTTCTTCAATTCCAGCGTTCACAGAATGGTTTTAATTGGAAAACAAAAAAAAATAAGAGTTTGATAATGAGTGGATAAAAAGGAGTGGGGAGAGTTTATGGGAAAAAAATGGTGGAAAGGATAAAGAAAATATCTGGACTTCATGAAGGAAGTATTATCAAACTTTAGATTTACTATTTTCTTTCTAATAATATCCTTTTTTTTACCTGATGCATTTGCAAAAATGATTTTGAACAGAACAAATTATATGAGAAAGCAAGTAGTTATTTCCATTTTTTCCACACGTAAATTATTTCAAGTGAAATATGAGAGAAAAAACACTTCTACAAGAACCAATTTTTGCAAGAAAAAAAATACAAACAAACAAAACACTGAAGATTCTTTCAAATTGTAAATCTAGAAGAAAAAAAAGTTGATCAAATGGAATCTTCAGTTTGAAAACTTTCTAAGAAACTAAAGTAAGAGACAAAAAATTTCTATAATATCGCTAGAGATTTTCAAACTCTAATGATTAATGATAAGAAGATGATAACTTACTAAAAAAAACAGCCACAATAATCCTCTACATTTTGCCAATTATCACTAATTCTATTTTTTCTTTCTTTTTTTCTTTGATTTGACCCTCGGATAAGAGATGTATTTGATATAGATATGGATTTGGGAGGATTTCACTGGACAGAGAATGATTTGAATTGGACTCTGGAGAGGATTTATGCAATGATGATAGGATTTAGAAAAATTTAGAGAAGAGGAATTAAACTGGAGTTTGGACAAAATGGAAGGATCACGCGTGGGATTTCAAGAAAAGAAAAAAAGAGTAATCGAGTCAAAATGGAAGAAAAAAGCAGGATTTTTGGATAAATGTCGCGGATCCACTTCACTCAGACATTTGCGGATTTATAGGAATCATATGGAAGGGATAATGCATTGGATGTTTTGAGGAGATAATTCGCGGATGTGTGGAATTGGATTGAGGATAAAGAAAGAGAAAAACAGGATAAAATGCAAGAAGAGGAAAGATTTCAGGATGGATGGATGGAAGAAAGGATAAGGAAAATTTGAGGAGAGAGGAAGAGGATTGTGTATGAAAAAAATCGAGGGATAAGGATTGCAATATGTGACAGGATTAATGGGTATGGCATTGATGTGAAGTATTTTTCTTCTAATATAATCCTTTTTTCTTAACACCCTCTCACCTCCTCAAAACCCCCTAACTGACCTGCAAATATTGAATTTTCTTACTTTTCAGTTGAATTACATTTTAAAATATAAAAGCTTAAATCTTTTCTAAAGTACTACTGAATTCAGTAAAAAGTATCTAGACTTTCTTAGTTTTATATAAGGGATTACACTTAAAGATTTAGGAGATTTTCTTTGAAGCTTCATTTGTTCAATTAATCAGGAGAGTTTGTGCCAATTTTTAAAAGTTATTCTTCGGTGTTAGAGTTCAATTCGCTAAAAAGGATCGCTCGAGGAAAGAAACATCGCAAGAAAACAGCTTCTATGGCCGTTTTGATTAGAATTCAAGGAAAAAGGATAAAAAACACAATTTTGCAGGATTTTGGAAATTTTAAATTGATTTATTGTTCAAATGGAATCTCAAATCTCTTCAAAAATCTTTGAGCATTTCACTAGAACAAGAAAGTCTGGAGAACTTTCTCCTGAATAGAGTAGCAACTTACGAAAAATTCATAATAATCACAAAAATAGCAATGCAGACAAGAGTTATTAGCTAAAAATAGACATTTTTGCATTATAAACAATTTTCTGTACACATTGACCAATTTTTGAGAATATTATTTTAGCAAAAAATATAATTACTTTGTTCAATGCATGCGGCCATTTGATACAAAAAAAAAGAGTTTCAAGATAATTTCTTTGGTTTCTTTTTTGTATGTTTTCTTTCTCGTACTTGTATGTTTTATCTTTTACATAATGTATTTACATATTTAGTAATGTATAACAAAATCTACAAACCAAGTCTTTATCAGTTGAAAAATTAATCACCATTTATACTGCAGTGCAGATTAAATTAATGTTGATTTTCAGAACATCTCTAGAGAGTGAACAATTTGAAATTCAATAAATTATGCAGAGTCCAATTGATTGAAACACAATCACCTGTTTTATTCTTCTTCTCTTTTTATCCTTAATCATCGTAGAGGAGGAAGATATCGTCTATTGAGATGGGATAATTGGAAGCTGGACAGGTTCTTGTTCTCTCAATTGCCGTCACGATGCACTTGTAGCAGTAGATGTAACCGGAAATTGCACAGCAAGTCGGTCTTGTCCACTTCCCCAGGCAAACAGGACAAACATCCTGGTAGTTGAAGTCTTTCGTGGTAACAGGATATTTGGGCGTTGGAAGACTCGTCAAGTCAGTGTGATGGGCTTCGGTTTGCCACCATTGAAGGAATTGAATGAAGAAGGCGGAAAATTCCAGAGACTTGAGGATCATTTCGCTGAAAACTGTTGATATTTTCAACTGCCCTTTCAGTAAGTTCTTCCAATTCCATTCAACGTCCTCCTCTTCCTGTATATAAGTTAGGGCTTGTCTTGTGGCTCTGAACAGTGGCGTGTGGGATTTTGAATAACCCGACAAATACGCCAAATATTGGGCAATCTTGAGGCATTCATGAACACCGACGAAAGCCCCATGGATCCTTATGATCCGCTGCTTCAGGTCAGGTTTGGGCACTTCGACTCCATCTCTTAAGTCTTGTTTCCACATATTTATGATCATGTCTGCCTTCACCTTCATATAAGGCACTATCACAGTGCAAAAGAGGGCAAAAATGTGATCCCTTCTACTGAAGCCATTACTCTCTGTTGAGAATCTCCTCAATCCGTAGAAGACTTCCGACAGAGTTCCTCCTGAAAAGATTTTTACTTGATTTCTAATCAAATGATCCAACAATTCTCATACCTCGACTCTTCAGATAGTAGTGCTGAAGTATTCCATTGACCAGAAGAAATATTTCATCGTAGTGATCTTCCAGGAAGCCAAACTTCTCTGGATTTCTCAGGACCAGGAACTAAAAAAATGTAAACATTGATCATAAGTTATCACTATTTCAGCACGATCTCAAATATTACTTCTGAAATTATCTTGAAGGCTGGATAAAATGTTCCCGCGAGGGATTCTACGGCAACCACCTCAAACAGAGATGGTTTACTCTGTAAATTAGCAGCCAAATGAGCTGAATTCTCTGCCATTGCCCCGTGCAAAACTGTCCCAAAAATCCTCCGAAAATTTTCCGGATCCTCCTCTGTTTGTCCCAAACACGCCGCCAGCGCCAACTGGTAGTGACAGTTTGCTCTAAATTGCGGAGTTGTTTACATTGTGGTGGGCGAAAAGTGCTGTTCAATTTTACCAATTTTCCAGCATAATCTCCGGGATTCACGATGAATTTCCCACCTGTAACCGCGCGAGCATTCATGGCGATGCAGAATTTACACGTGGGCGAATTAGCAAAGTGCTGCCTGCCGGAGATTCGACCCATTCTGCCAAGTCTCGTGCGAATGACCCTCCTGCAGGCGACAGACAACACGCAAGAATGGACGGAGGCACGGAAGCAAATTCTCTCAATTCTCGTGGGCATTGAGAATGCCAACAACATCGTGTCCATCCTACAGATCAACTACCACGAGCTGGAAGTGGATATCAAGAAGGAGCAACAACTGAGGCAAAAGCTGGGAACATCGCAAAATGAGTCGTCTCACTGCTTCACTCTCCAGAATGGAGCTGCCATGGGATTTGAGAGGACAGATGTGGCGAGAAAAGTGAGAGTGGTGCTGTCTGAGCTGTTCTACATTCAGGCACAGATTGCAGAGCAGAATCAGCAGGGCACGACGAGGAATGCCACAGAATCACTCGTGAGGGAGTCCGAATTGTTTGACAATGAGATCTACTTGGAGGAAGTCACAGATATCATCTGTATAGCCCTTGCTGAGCTTCCGTCACTCCTCAACATCCAGGAAATTGTGGATATCCTGCTGTATGTGAACAATGGAGCGAATGTGATTTGCTGGATTATTGCAAATATGCCAGATTGCTTCAAGGAGGTCACAGCATCTCTCATCTCCAATGGGGATGAGGAGACAGCCGATGGGAAGCTCAGGTTGCAGGTTCTCACTGCTCTCTGCGAGATGAATCCCAGCCAGGCTCTCTCAACACGCACCCTCTGTGTAGAGCTCTCAAAAATGCCCTCACTGATGCTCAAACTGAGTCTTCGCGACCCACAAGACTTGATAGCCTTCGTCTCCGGTCTCCTTCTGGGTAATGATCAGAACACTCGCTCGTGGTTCGCGCAGTTTGTGCGCAGCAGTCAGAAGCGGAAGAGCGATGCCTTGCAACTCGTACGAGAGGAATTGCAGAAGCAACTTCAGAGTCTTGTTGTTTTCTCGTTGAATTCCGAGCTTCCAGATGAGTACGTGGTCCAGGCATCCACCCTCCTGCGTCTCTACTGTGCTCTCAGAGGAATCGCCGGGGTGAAGTTCAATGATGACGAAATACACCTCCTCATTCAGCTGGTGACGTCGAAACCTCCACCAACTCCAGCTGGGATTCGCTTCGTGTCTCTGGGGCTCTGCATGCTGATAGCCTGCCCGTCGCTCATCTCTCAGCCGAATTTCGAGGCAAAGGGTATTGAGTGGATGCAGTGGTTGATCAAGGAGGAGGCGTACTTTGAGAGGTAATTTGAGAAATTTTTCCTCAGTTAAATGAATTAATCAATTGATTAATCTTTGCAGCAATAGCGACATGGCAGCCTCCTTCGGTGAAATGCTTCTCCTGATGGCCATTCACTTTCACAGCAATCAAGTTCCAGCCATTGGGGAGTTGGTTTGCTCAACGCTGGGCATGAAGATTCCCCTGAGGCCCAACAACACAACTCGCATGAAGCAAATCTTCACTCAGGAGATCTTCACCGAAGCCGTCGTGACGGCGCATGCTGTGAAGGTTCCAGTGACGGTGAATCTGAGTGCTGAAATCCCAGGATATTTGCCCGTTCACTGTATTCATCAGCTGCTGAAATCTCGAGCTTTCTCGAAGCACAAGGTGCCCATCAAGAGTTGGATCTACAAGCAGGTTTGCAGCTCAACGACGCCCCTTCATCCAGTTCTGCCAGCTCTCATTGAGGTCTATGTGAACTCTATTATTCTGCCCAATGCCAAAGGGCCCGTTGAACACACGCACAAGCCCCTGTCCGAGAGGGAGATCCTCAAGGTGTTTGACAACTCCGTTCCAGGAGCAAATTTTGATCACAAGAAGAGGAATTACACCTTCGAATTTGAGATGGAACCTTCTGACGCGAGTGAAGAGGAACTTGTTGGAGTACCTAATATCACATCACAACTCCTCCTGCTCTATTACTTGCTCCTCTATGAGGATGTTCGACTCAACAATATGGCTAATATTCTCATGACTGGACGCAAAGTGAAAGCATACACGATGGACTTCATGTCTGAACTACCCATCAAGTATCTCCTTCAGCAGGCGCAGAAGAGTCAGAGAAACTTCGGTGGACTCTTCTCACCTCTTCTTCGGCTCTTGGTCACCCACTTCCCGCATCTCTGTCTCGTGGACGACTGGATTGCCGAGGAGACAATCACTCTGGAGTCCACAAGTCGCTGCACAGTGACGGAATTCAATGTTATTGAGGCGTTTGAGGAGCTCGAGATGTCCTCTATCAAGGCGATTCGTCTTATGAGGCGAATGTTGAAGAAAACTCCCAAGGATTTGTGGCCTCTGGCGGGCACATTTATCAGATACTTCAAGAATATCCTGCGCGATGATACGCCTCGACTCGTCACTGAGCTGTACAAGCAAGTGTGGGTGCGACTCAACACAGTCCTGCCGCGTCGTCTCTGGACAATGTCAATCAACGCCCTCCTGCCGGAGGATCAGCTCATTAAGAATTTCTCCCTGGCTCAGGAGTCTCCGTGTATCGACGCGCTGCAGGTGCTTCGTTGCGATGAGAGAGTCTTCCGCTGTCCAGACGCCCTGTCCATCGTGCTGAGAATCCTTCAAGCTAGCCTGGCGGCGTCCAAGAGTCAACTCTCGCGGCACATCCAGGATAAGCCGCTGATTGAGAAAACGGGATTGGTGCAATCGGAGGCGGAACGAGAGGAGCTCAAGATGGCACTTGTGTACTCCCAGGAGACGGTGGCGGTGCAAATCCTCCTCGAGGCATGCCTGGAGACGGAACATGATCGCAATCTGCCGGGAAGATTGTGGGCTCTGCGCGAAGTTCGCGGCATTATCTGTTCCTACATCCACCAAGTGTTTATCTCTGAGATCACATTGGCCAAGCTGGTCATGTTCCAGGGATTCCACAGGGATCTGCTGAGTGTGGTGGTCAAGGGGATTCCCTCCATGCACGTTTGTCTCCACTACATCCCAGAATTACTAAATATGCCCGAAATGGAGAAACAAATCTTCGCCATTGATCTCGCATCGCATCTCTCAATCCAGTACACACTCCCTAAATCTCTAAGCATCGCCAAGCTTTGCATCAATACCCTCTCCACGCTTCTTGGAAGTAAGAATCTAATCTCATATTGCTTAATATTAATCCCATAAGGCAGTTTACTTACCAATTTGATGATTTCTTTGCAGTCCTTTCAGGTGATTCCCGGATTGAGATGTTCAGAGCCATTTTGCCATGCATTGTGCGCTTTTCAGAGGCGTTTCCACCTCTCCTAGACGATTGCATCTTCTTCCTGATGCAACTGGGTAGAATAGCAGATTCCCAAGCGGCTCTCGGTCGATCAACGGCTCTCAATGCAAATGCCAGTGTCGAGGCGAAGAATACATCATCTGACGCTGAGAAGCTCGTCACTGAGGTGAAGGAGACCTTCTCTAGTCTCCTGGAACACGCCGTTCTATCACCCAAGATTTACTAGAGGGTTATTTTTTAAATAAAAGTTTACCTCTTCAACATTTTCTCTTGTATTTTGAAATCTTGCTCTCATCCCAATTGTTCTTCTTCCTGAGCTTCGTGAACTCATTTTCCGGCTCCTGTAAGTATAATTTCTTGTTTTTCTCCTTATAGTGAAATGTTTTGCCTTTTCTCCGTGGAGTCCAGTGCTTAGTTTCCTTTTGGCTGAGGATGGATTCCGGAGACAAGGCAGCTTGTTGGATTTTCTCCTCCTCAGATGGATCATCAGACAACTTGCTCTTCTTCCTTTTTCTCAGAGGTATTTGGGATACTTCAACCTCTTTCACGCTGGTTTCTCCCTTGATGAATTCCTGAGAATCCTTGAACAACCGGATTCCAGTATCTGAGGTATCTGAGATCTTTTTCTTTGGAGTTTCCTCAACGAAACACGTTTGTTTGGCCACCAAATCCGATAATTTTTTGCTCATGAACTTCATCATAGACTCCGTGACCGGCAGCTCCTTATCGACTTCCACCGGATCTGGTAAAAATCTCTCCGATTTTCGGGAATCGATCTCATCATCTGATAAAAAAAAACATTTATTAGTTGAGAGCAAAAAGTTGATCTTTGTTTATTTACTAACCTTTCGGAGACTGTTTCCCGAAGTTTTTGAACATCGAGTCATTGAGGAAAGTGTTGTCGATAGCTTCCTTGAGAAACTCATCCATTTTCAAAGATTTTCACAGAATCAAAACAAATCACCACAATACCACCTGCGATTTCCATTTTGGGACAACATGGCTCGATTGGGACACTGGAAAGAGCCTGAGAAAGGGAATGGTGTGGTAATGTTGATAATTTTCGTGCAAATTCTCAAATAAATCCATGAAAACTCATTTAAATTGCTTTAATTCTCCAGTGATTGAATAGTGAAACATTTTTTGTGTTGATTTTAGTAAAAATGAATAGTATAGGTGAGAACTGCAATGAATTAAAGCGCAACTATGATGCCTGCTTCAATAGTTGGTTTGCCGATAAGTTCCTGAAGGGCAGTACGGATGAATCCCAATGTGAGCCTCTGTTTAAAGTCTACCAGGAGTGTGTCAAGGTGGATGAGCTACCTAGCAAGAACTTGATAGGGCATTTTAATGATTATTTTCGTTGCAGACGGCAATGAAGGAGCAACACATTGAGATAGGAGAAGTCGAAGCGGATCACTTAGGATCTGATAAGGAGTATAAACCACCGCCAGGAAGCTCTTCAAGTTGACCCCTCTTCTCCCGCTATATTCCGTGCTTCAGCGGCAGTTCTGGTAGTGAATCAAAATAGTGAGATTTTCTAGTCTGGATTTCCACAATTTCCGGCTTGTTATTCATTCCTTGTGGAAATCTTCTCAATTCAATCAAACACTCCTCTCTTCCTGGGTAGTACAAGCGAATTATATTAATGTGCTTTAATGTACTACCATTGTTTGTTCAGAATTTATTCATATAACTTCACTGGAGAATTGTGAGCGTAACAAAAGAAAAAATACATATTTTACGAGAAAATCTATTAGTTTCCGGATACTATCCTGCCTGGCAATTTCTCTACTTGTCAATCGTGAACTTTGAGAGTCTTTCGAGGAGACTAATATACTGGGAGTGTTCATAAGCTGTGCTGAATTCCGACAATTTATCCACAAACTCATTGCTGATGCCCTTCTCCTCGAGAAGATTCATCAGCAGATCATACAAGTATCCATCCAGAACATCTCCGGCCACAGCGTAGTTCTTCTCTTGCCATTCTCCGTTGTACAACACCAGCTCATCAATGCCGAAGATGTCATCTGAAAGAATTAGAAAATATGAAATTTCTGAGACAAGAGAACTTCTGGCCAAGACCTACTGTATCCTTCAGCATCCTCTCCCTGATTCTGGAGAAAGGAACACGTGAATGAGAGAGTCTGGCTGCCCTTGACAATGTCCACCTCAAATTGGGGTTTGCTCTTCATCTCCGCCAGATTGGGTTTGTCCATTCCGGGATCAATTTCTGCCTCCTCATCTGTATCCACTGTGTGATTAACATTGAAGGATATCTTGATGGTTTCCTTATCTCCCGTCTTGACCAGTTCCACTTCCGGTCCATCAACATTCACCTTGAATCCTTCGAGTGTCGCGGGAATGGATTTAGCCTTCTGTGCCTTCTTCTCGGCCACAATCTCTTCTGTGAGGAACTCCACGAGCTCTCTTTCGCCTGCAAGACACATTGAGGTTAGATAAGTCGCGAAATGGTTTTTGCAGAAAATTCTGATTATGAGATTTACTGGAACAGTACCTTTGGTATGAATAAATTTAGCTCCACAGCCACAAGAACATCCTAGGCTAGGATTATGCTGGATGACGGATTTGCCGGTAATGAAGTCCTCCGGTTTCCGGGACATGTGCCACAGGGTTCTCGTAAACTCCCTCTTCCCGAGTGTTGATCGGATAGGAGTCACAATGCTCCTCAATGGGGTGATTCTGAACACAGATCTTACCAGATTATTCATGCTGGATGGTGCAGTTTATGCTCCTGGGAGGAAATGTATGAGGTAATCCAGCGAAATGCACTCAGCGACTTTCCAGTAAAGACTAGCCCTATAAAAATGTTGTACAACACTTTCCAGGCAGATTTCCATCATTGGAAATAACGGATATTTTTTTGGATCTTTCAGTAAACTTTCTTAACTTAATAAAATATGTGTTTATGTTCAGCTCTCAGTCCATTAACAAAGTAAATGGGGATGTAACAGCCCGTATTCTAGAGAAGACCAGTAAAATATCAAGAGTTTATTGTTAGTTTGTAAAATATCATTTTTTCACCACTTCTGCGACTTTGAGCTCCATAATCGGATCTGCCTGTCGTAGAACTCAGCTTCCTGGACAGTGAGCTCCATAGTTTTGCATTCTTAAATACCACTTTGGTCATATTAGCTTGCAAACGAAAAATTTTCTCACAAAAGAAAAAAACAATTCAAAAGACCCGC
>CAKKOB020000419.1:40235-53188 GCA_918844115.2 Phlebotomus perniciosus | reverse complement strand
GACAGACAGACAGACAGACAAACATTTTGGAGATGGGTATTTTCGGACTCCTGGAGTCACGTCCGGTCGAGATTTAATGGTTTGGGGGTGATCAGGCCAATTCAGATATGCACACTTGGCTTTATGTATTAGGATTTTTTTAAATGATTAAAATAATTAAAATGAGGTAAAAAAGTTCTCTTATACCTACTTTATAATACGTTTCAATATACGAGTGATTCAACGGGGTATATAGGTCGTGACGTGACTCCAAGAGTCCGAAAATACCCATCTCAAAAAATGTTTGTTTGTCAGCGCGTACCAACATCATGGCTAAATCGCTGGATCGATCGGGCTGATTTTTAGTATGGGTACTGAGGGTACCTTCGGTCGGGTTTTAGGCTATAAGAGATCTGACCTCACCTCCCCTATCTGGTGCCTTCTATACAAATTAACTCAATTTTTGGACATTTTCGACTTTTTAACCACCAAGATGTAACGTCAGCAGGGGAGTTATTCTCGAATTTTGGAAAAAGTTTTCCCATAAGAAAAGATGGCGTTCTCGTATGGAACTCTCGTTAGAAATTTTCGTAAGAACTCGAGAATAACCCCCTGATTACGATGGAGCGATTAATTTGAATAATGTATCCTTATCATATCAGATTGAAAACAATCTTGTTATTCTGCTCCAGAGGCACCTATCCAAGGTACCATTTACCGAAAAAGATTTTGCTCTGAGCCATTACTAGAGGCTTCAACTCGAAGCCGCACTGACTCAAACATTGGACAGTTCTCCCCCTATAACCATAATCTAAGAGCAAGAGGGTTTGAACGAGTTTGAATTATTCTGTTATTGGCCTTGTGGCTTGATAGCTGGGGCCGTAAAAATTAAAAGACAAAAAAAAATTATTCTGTTATTCTGTTTCCCGAGTGAAATTTTCTATAATACAGTGAGCGAAATTCAAATTTGGACGATTGACATGGTGGATAGTGGGGGAGGGAGGGGTCTGATCATTTTTTATGAGTAGGAGTCTGCTCAACATTCATTTGTATGGTAGTGACTCACGCTCACTCCGTTTTGTGGCTGATGAACACTAGACTAGAGTAAAAATCGATTTGGGCCAAAAGTGCGAAATTCAAATAGGGACGGTGGGTTGTCACCGATTAAACCGAAGTAAGTAGAATTTGCTCTTAGTAGGTACTTTATATTTTCTCTTATTAACAATAACAAAAATAAGTTGGCCAGGCATGTTTTTTACTTTTTTTTGAGACATTCCTTGTCAATTTTGTTCCATGGCATCCTAATTTTCGTCTTTGGGCTCTTCAACTCTGTTTATGTGATTTTGTCCATCATGTACGTCGGTTACAATTATCCCCCAGAAATTCTCTATTGGATTTAAATCCGGAGAGACAGCAGGTCAGTCCAAAACCTGAAGATTTACCTCTTTAAACCATGCCATAAAATGTCTTCTTTGGTGAATCGCGTCGTTTCCTTGTTGAAAAATCATGAGTTCATCGACAAATGCCACTAAAACGTTCTCCAAGAGTTCTTGATGCTTCTCCGAATTCATTTTTGTGCTTATCCAGCAAATTGGTGTTCTAAAAAGCTCTTAAACAACCCACCCTTGAAAAAACATCACATTCTAACAAGGCTTGCATTGGCTGAAAAGTGAGTAAGTATCAACAGTAGCAACAAATGTATTTATTTTCTTGGTTTCGGCACAAACAAAAGATTGAATACTCCTTAATATTACTTTCTCATGACCATCAAAAGCTTTCCATTCAGCGACTCCTCAATTACCTTTCAACATAAACGTCCAAAAACTCCTCGAAACTGCCTCCAAGTGAACATCACCTCGAGAAAATAACAACTGTTTTACTGTTTGCTGATTATTTATTGATCCTCCAAAAAAAATCAGTGAAAAGAGACGTTGTGGGCAACCAATGTCAAAAAATGCACTTCAATTAAATTTTCTTTAATTCTTAAAAACTTAAAAACTCAGTTTTCCATCCAGTATTATAAAGAGATACCAAAGATATTCTCAATTTCTTTTTTTTTTCACCAAAGTTTCTGCTAATCAATATACGAGTGATTCAACGGGGTATATAGGTGTGTACATCATTAGCAATGGAGAAAAAATTGTGTGATTTTTGGAAAAGAAAAAAAATCAGCATCTTTATTTAGAGACAAATTAAGAGAATAAATGGAATACGAAAAGCGTTAATTGGGATTTTCTTCTTTTTTTCATTCATTTTCAAATGTCTTACAAATGCTTAATAAATCCACAAAGAAATGTAAGTTAATTGCGATGTTCGAATCATTTTTTTTTGTTTTTAGCTGTTATTTCTTTTTTTTCTCAATACAATTATCTTCCGTCTTCCTCCTTCCAAAACAGAACATCGTAAATGCTCCTCATTCTTCATCTTTTCCTTGTCAATTATTTTTTTTTGTTTGTTTTGTTTTGATTGAGTGAAGTTAGGGCAAATGTTGTGAAATGACTGTGAGTTTTATTATTTCAAAATTATTATTTTTTTTGTTGCATCTTGATAAGGGCGTGGAGGAATATTTTCTTCTTTTTTTTAATAGAAATCAAATTGCGAGCGATCAACACTCTTACGACAATTGTCCACAGTCACTCACACAAATCTGTTTGGATGTCTTGCCAGATTGACTGCCAAAGCCCTCAATCTTCTTCACAATTTCCATTCCCTCCACAACAGTACCGAACACCACATGGCGATTGTCCAGCCAGGAGGTCTTCACCGTGGTGATGAAGAACTGAGACCCATTGGTATTGGGTCCGGCATTCGCCATTGAGAGAGTGCCAGGACCGAGATGCTTCAGCGTGAAGTTCTCATCCTCAAACTTGGAGCCATAGATGGACTTGCCACCAGTGCCATTGTGATTAGTGAAATCACCACCTTGGCACATAAAGTTGGGAATGACACGATGGAAGGTGGATCCCTTGTAGCCGAATCCCTTCTCACCAGTGCACAGAGCACGGAAGTTCTCAGCTGACTTCGGCACGACATCCGAACGCAACTACAAAAACAAAACAAACAAAAAAGTTTGAAACAAAATAAATTAATTTTATATTATGTCCAAAACACAAAATTAAATCATCACACACCCTGTGGAAAAAATGCCACATAAGCGGTGAAAAGGCCATTAAATTTCCATAATAGCTCCAAATTGCATAATTACATTCATAAAACCGCGCTCTATTTTTGGCCATCATTTGATTATTATAAGCGAAAAGGGGAAAGACTGCTCTGCACCAATTCTTATCACTCTTGCATAATATCAGCACAATTGCTCAACGATTTTCTTCTTTGATTACGAGTTTCAAAAGTTCACAGAGAAAGAGAGAGAGATTAGTTAAGGTCTTTATCAACAAAAATATAAAAAAGATTGCCAAAATTTTCCTCTCACATACAATTTTCCAATAAACAAACATCTCTCATACCTATGGTTGCTAATAGGATATTGAGAGTTAAGTAAATTGTTTATGAACTACAAGTACTTCCGGCGAAGATTCAACAAATACGATATACCTACATATATAGGTAAAAGTTTGACCCAAATTAAATCCGTTTATACATTTATAGAGTAGCTTAGAGAAACCTTAACTCTATATATTAAGGTATATTATCAAGTCCCAGAGTACCATCTCGAAAGGAGATAATAGACTGAGAGCATCCACTAAAGATTACGATGAATATTGCAATTGCCAATTATGCCTACTAGTATATCTTAATTTACTACAAATACTAGGATTTCAAATTGCATGTAATTATAATACGTTCGTCACTTTGAAATTGCAAAATTGCTAATTGCCAGTAAACATACAATAAGAGATATAGGTACAAATTATCCAGTGATATTTAGGGCAATCTCATATTATAAACTCAATTGCTTGTTTCTCAGAAACTCTTAAAGAAATATTTTTGAAAAATAAGCAAGAGCTAGGGCTTAGGTGTTATGGAAGAGCATTTCTTAAACCTTTTTAATAAAATTTGATTGAGATTTAGGTTGGGTGTCCGTATTCCCTCTGACTCTAACCCCCCACCCCCTCCCTAATCAAACCTGACCCATCCCAAATAATATCAAGTTTCTGTGACGAGAAGCTTGTACACGGGGTAAGCAGTAGAACGCCCCAGTAACATTCCAGTAATTGGACCAGTTCTATATTATTATTAATAATAATAAACCGGTACACGATGCCATCTCGCTTAACACTAGAACTACCGGAAAATTTTTATAGCTAGAACTTCACTATGTTTCGGCCAGTGGTGACTTCAAGTGTTCTAAACGGAAATGGCCTACAATAACCTTATGCCTTTTCTTATCTCATACGACGTTTCGGGATATGTTTATTCCCTTCCTCAGGTAGGGAGAAGTGTTGGGTAACGCTAGTCGATTTGAATATGGCCACCAGCTTTGCTCACGCCGATTTCTACCACTGTCTGCTCCAGTCCGCATCTCTTCATTCACTCAAGCTAGAACTGCCAGAGGTTAATTTGACCTACTATTTTGAAAGCTTATAGCCGGGGAATTTGTAAACCGATATGAATAAAACTATATTTCTTTCCATGTCTCGGCTTACAGGAGCTTCATGAGATTACGACAAGTGTTGCTACAGTAGTTTGATTTTTGACTTTGCTAAAAATTGCAATTTCAGCGATGCTTGTGAACCGATTTGGATATTTTTCTTCATAAAAAACTAATACATCCCTTGTCCATATTCGCAGAATTCATTGTACCACCGTTAGAGGCGCTGAAGTCATTGTTATTAATAAAAAAAAAACTTCATTTTAGAATTGTTTCATCATTCACTCTTATCTCATTGGAAGATCCTTTACACACCAGGAGGGTTTCTTAGACACTCTGAGAGTTGCTGAATCTCTAGTGTTGGAGTTGCTGAAGAGTTACCATGACGAAGAATGTTAAAGAGAAATTCATCAATTCTGGGAAATTCGATTTCTCTGGGAAGTCGGTCAGTAAATACTGGAACACCCTCAATAAAAATATTATTTGTTTTTCGGAAATTCTTGAGGTCCCAAGAACTCAAGTGTATAAATTACTCTCTAAAGTGAATGTGTAAAATTAATGTTTAAATGACTCTACGCTTTAGCAAATTTATTGGAATTTCAGAGCCACATTTCTTCCTTTTAAGAGAGAGAGAGAGAGCGAGAGAGATAATTAATCAGAAAATCAATAACAGGTGTCGGTTGTTGGTCAATCAAATGCATTATTGCTTAAGGAATCCAATGAGAAATATCATGAACTTAATAACAAGTAGGTATATATCGTGTCATTTCTCCACTGATGATGCTAAATGGACAATCATCGACACGATATAGCATCGAATGAATATCTCATGATACCGGCCTAGATTTTTTTTTGTTTTGTTTTCTATGCAAGAGTGTAATAATTCATCGGTAGTTCAGTGGTAAAATGCTCAAGTGGCTACCCCCTTTGAGAGAGCAACAGAAAATTATATTAAATTCACAACTCCTTTCCGCCCAGCGTGCAAAAAGCTTTTTTTTTGCAATTCATGCAAGTCAATTGGCGGAATTCATCTCAATTTGCTTAGCTCAAACGCTAAACATCTAAATCGCGCGCGATGGCTAAAAATAGACAAGAAGGCAATTAGACAATCGTTTGGAGACTTTCCGGCACTGATTAAGTGAATAGACAGGCATATTGTATGTTATTAGCCGGCTTTGAGGTATTTTCACGCCCTGAGGTTTTTCCTCCACCCTTTCGCCCTGGGCGGTGACCGAGCAGTGGTGGCCCAAATTAATGCACAACAGACATTGTCCATTGTGTGAAAAAATCGTTTCGAGGAAATGAGGAGAAAATTAAGCATTCGCTTTGAGACGAGAAAAATTCCAATTCGCCAGACAATGCCGATTCATTGGCCAAAAAACCACGCGCGCGCGCCACAACTTCCTCTTTGCCGACCGCAGCGCCACCATCATTAATGACATTAACCTCGTGTCACCCGGTGTTCTGGAATTTTCCTATGCCTCCACCAAGCATGACACGAGAGAACCCAATCAAATGTGCCCTTTTATCGCAACCCAGCCCACCCCCTGACCCAGCGCCCCACTTGAGGGTGTCTCGTGTGGCCTTGGTGCCCCCAATTTAGACATTATCTGCGGTCTGTCTTCTCCCTCCCCGAAGTATTTTCCCTTTCCGCCCAATTGATGTTAAAATAAAATATTCCACGCCAAGCCCCCCTTTGGACACTCTGATCGATTCTTATGTGGCGATTTATTGCCACCCGCCCCGGAAAACCACGGATACAATGAACTCGCCCTGTGACTCAACGCCACAGCGACTGCAGCGCCACCGGGTCCGTGGACGCCCCCCACGAAAGCGCCCCCAAATCCCCCTCACCCGCCGCCCCATCAGCTGGAAAATGTCCTTCAACACATATTCACCCATTTTCCACTCCCACCGGTCACCGAGGGGGCGTCCGGGGAGCCTCAGCCGGCTTTTCATCTCCCATGGCCGGCATTAATGGCGTGACCTTCCACATGGTCGCGGCCCACTTTTCGCCCAGAAAATCGTGCAAAAGAATAAGGAAATCAACTCACTTCCATCACAATGCGCCCAAGGGGTGTATTGTCGGCAGACATGTCGAAGTAAACACGCGGCAGACCCATCTTTTTGCTGGCAAATTCACGAATTAGTTGCAGCGATACAGCAGAACACTTGAAATTCCGTCCAATGGCGAGAGAAGACTGAAGCACAGTGGCCATCTGTAGGGAAAAGCGGACACTCGCTGTGAAGTTTCGGAGAGCGGAAGTTGGGTCATTTTGCAACAACTTTCACGCATTTTCACACTTTCCGGCACAATTTGCGGCAGTTTCCACGTAATATGGTTGTGTAAAGGTGTTTTAGGAATTTTCATGGGGATTTCGCGTGCTAGAGTGCTATTTTTATTACATTTTGTATTGATCAAACACAGCAGGAATTTCCCGCGAGTTCGAAAAAATATCCCAAAATAGAAATGCCGGGATTTTTATCCCAAAATCGGGCAAAAAACACAAAATCATTAAGAAACTTAGAAAGAGGAAAGAAAGGAATGTTGAGAAAATTATTTTCCTTTTAATTGTGCGGAAATTAAGTGAAATTTGCATGAAGAAATGGCAAGAATGGAAAAAATACCTTCTTCCATTTTATCTTCGAATATCAACTTACCCTTTGACTTCTTGGGAGATTATGACTTTTGGCAATTAGAGACAGACTAATTAAATGCTTAGATGTGGAATTCCACTTGTATTATCACTATTTATTGAAAATTCAGAGGCTTTTATGTAACAAACAAACTCTCTCCGAAACAGCTTGAGCACCACGTTTTCGAACATCAAACACCGAAATCCCGCCACTTCGAAGGCGCGAAAAAGGCGCCAAAACTTCCAATTTCAAAGATGTTTTCTTCAAAAGAATTTTATTGACTAAATATTTTTTTGTAAGTACAATGATACAACCTTAAAAACAATTAGTCATTCACAAAACTGATTCGAGATAAATTCCTGTGGGGTGGAGGCTCTGCCACCACGTGAAAAACATTTAAAATCTTTTTCACCAATAAAAAACCATTAAATAAGTTGTAAAAAAATTAAATTATGGACGGGAATTTTTACCAGAGATTCTCAAAAAACTAGGCAAAATGTATTAGTTGCATTAAAATGTCTGTAGATGTGATATTAGCTTGTCTAACTATAAAAATGTTATCTTTTATAGATTCAAGCTTTTCGTCAATTTTTTTTTTACATTTAAAATGTGTTTTACATTATTATTATTAATATATTCTTCTGCTCCTGTTTAATGCTACGAGTTTTTTTCAATTGCAACTGGTGTTATTTTCACTTTTTATTATATTACTAGATAAGTATTCAATCCTTTTCATTAAGAATTACACTAAATTGCGATTTATTTCTACTCAATAGAGATTATTTTCAATTTTTTCTTGTGTTATTAAATGCCATTTTCCATGTTTCTCTTCACTTTTCCTCTTTAATACTTTTTTTTTACTCAATTTCATTTATGCCGTCTCTACTTTACTACTCACTCTTTTCATTTTGGATAGAAAAATATTAGTTCAATTGGAGTCAAATATAGAAATATATCTCTATTTGTGTTAGTTCAGAAGTGTCTTTTCACCTTTCTTCTTCATGGATTAAAAAAACAACAGATAGAGTGGGTGGAGACCTGATTGTTTCTGAAATTTACTTTTTCAAATAAATAACTTATTTTATTTGCCACTAAAAGTTGTATGTTTTTGCTTTTTTCTTTGGATGTCGACAGGGCTTTTTCCAGATAACAATGCGAGGTTCCACGTGAACGAGGGGAAAACGAATTCATCAAACAGTCTCTCAAGTGATAAAAATTTGCATGCAAATTGGATTGTTTTGGGTACAAATTCCAATAGTTTTTTTTTTTGTTAGAAGGGTTTTTACTAAAGCCAAGGTGTGTCGACTCATTGTTTACGCCTCAAGAATGTAGACAATGTGAGTGCGACGTCATTTTGGTGACTGGAAAATGAGTAATAAAAGTGAATAATATTAAATTAAGTGAGTCATTCGCATATTTATCAGAAATTATCGAAATTTTATGCATAAGACGCGCGACAAAAACAGGAAAAATTTACAATTTTCTGTAGCTTTTTAGTGCTTGATAAGATAACCTCAAAAAATCATGTTTGACCGGAAACAGACAATTGAAGAGAGCGTAAAACTTTAAATTCTAAGAATTTCTTACGAAATATTTTGTAAAAAATATCGTTTTGACAAAGAAAATTGAGTTTTCGAAATGAGCTCATCACAAGACTTTGCGCGCTTTCTAATCAATGGGTCGCGAGTTCGGTCCTGAGCAATTTCAAATTTATTTTTCTTTTTTTTCTTCTTTTTAACCACAAGGAGTTATCTTTGATGCTTATATTGATCATATAAAATAATCCTTTTTAAATATTTCAAGAATCAAACTCACGATCCAACTAAGCGCTCGGACTCTTGCACTGTAGCTTCTAAACTAATGTTGTAACCTAGTCAAAATTTTCTACCGGTTCTGCACTTTATCTTTTTAACAAATTTAAAAAAAAAATGTCCAAAATCACGAGAAAAAATTACTAAAACTGCAAAAATCGAAAAAATAGTAAAAAAAAACTATTTTAATATAAATTATACCATTCAGCCATATTTGTATACAAATATGATACATGAATATTTTTGAGGTTATAAGAGATTTTTCACATTTCTCGCTAATTTTCTTTATAGTTTCTCCGTGAAATCTCTTACATATTCGTAAAATATTAATTTTAATACGAATTTAATTGTCAATTTTGCTGCAAATAAAACAATTTAGCTCAATTTTACGAAATTCCTCATTTCTATTAAATTCCCAAATGAAATCCTTTCCATAAAAGTAAAATTTGTCATTAATGACGTCACCCCAATAGATTACAATACCGAAACGTAAACAATGAGTCAAACACCCTGTTTCTGGGCGATTATCCGCAGTTTCACCGCGAAATTCTCCCTCAAAATGTTAGAAAAACAATAAAATAGTAGATAAATAAATAAGATGTGGTGTCTTCTTTGCGTGTCATGATCAATCTCACAGAATATCTTACCGAGATGGGGGGTGAGAGGGGTGCGGGTGAGCGCGCCTCTTAGAACTTGTCGCGGCGCCTCTTGCGCGTGAGTCGCACGAAGAGCGCCTTGATTTTCACTATTAGTTATGCCTCCTCAACATGGCCGGTGGGACGGAGGACGATGCGTGGATCTGGGTCCAGCATTCGGTCGGACTCCTCGGCACTGCTCACGCACTCCTTCGTGTCGGGCATGAGATTGTGGCGCTCCTCGTCATCGGGGCGCGCCGGAAGCTCCGACACGGGCGCATATTGGGTGTGGGAAACCAGAGGATCAGTTGAGGGATTGAGGGCGAGGATCTGACCGCCACCGGAGCCCTGAAACTGTCTGGCGAGGCCTTGTTTCTTCGATAGATGGCACGGGCAGATGCAGCTGCGTCGCCAATCGGCCACTTTCACGTACAGGCCGAGCAGGAAGAAGCCGAAGACGGTCATAAAGACCCCACCGACCACCACTCCAATGTCCACTCCCTCCGTTGTGTCGGCAGCATCCATGCCCAACTCCTCCTTGTGCTCCTCCGTGTCCTCGAAGTCTGCAGCGCCATTCGCGATCATTGTCACGCCTGGAAATCCGGAGAGAAAAACATTAATTCCCAGGATGAAACTCCCGGAAGGCCTCAAACTCACCGGCAGCAACGAATAGGAGCGCCACGAAGAGCAGCAGAGCCTGCGGGAGGGGCTTCTTAAGCATTCGCAGTGGCGACACGGAAGTCGTCTGGGCGAGCAGGCCTCCTGGCCTTGGCTCGTAAGACACAGTCGTAGGCTGATACACAGGGCCACTGGCAGGCATCTTCACAGCGTCAGCACAAACTAGTAAACAATCAGAGGAATGTGCAGCTCTCAGTATGGAATTTTCACTAAAATTCCACCATATGTTGCGTCCCCACAGAGGAAGTTTTTTTTTTCAGGATGTCCTCACGCAGAGGTTATGCGCGTCTGTCACGGAAAAACACTCTTTGAAACACTCTCAGTGAATTTCACGTATGGTCAGTGACGACTGGGGGATGGCAGAACAAGATTCAGCACTTTTTACTCCACCAGAACTGACTTCTCGGGATATTTTTGTGGATATTTTGTGAAAATTCGTCTCTGACTCTCTCTCTCACACACACAATAACGAATCGCGGCGACGTCTAGCGGAGAAACTAGCCGATCGCAGCGCCAAAGTAGCCACAGTGATTTTCGCAAGAATGACTTTTGTTTAGCGACTCCTACGTATTTTCCGCGAGAAAATGTGGGAAATTCAGTGATTTTCTCTAATAAAATATTAGTAAAAGTGCAGAAGGAAGTAGTGAAATTGTAATTTTATGGAAAAACCGTGGAGTTGTGTGTGAATTTGTGATAGATGCAGAAGGGATGAAAATCTGTGATGTTTCTCAATTTGAAGCATTTCCAGAGTGAATTACTATTAATTCGTGTTAATTCCCTTACAAGAATTATCAGAAAGATGTGATTTATGAGAAATTGTAGTTAATTTTGTGAATATTTCTGTGTTTTCATCATCATCTTTGGCGGCCTTTTGGAGTAACATAACCTCACAAAGCCTCTAGCAAAGACATCCCCCACAGAGTGAGTACTTCCGGACATAAACAAACGTTAACTTTTTCCTCTCCCGGAAATCTCTTTCTATTCCATAATTCCCCTAAAATCCCACAATTTAACACTGGAAATCAATAGATAGATGGTCCAAGGATTATATTTAGTCGTTTCCGTGAAAATCGTTTGTTTATTAAACTTGATAAAGCAATAGAAAGGCATTGATCATTGTATGGCTTCCCATAGTTTTTTTTTCTGATAAACTCCTCTCTGTGGATGCTGTGGATATTCCAATGACCCATAGTGTTTACAGTAAAAATCCCTCACACTTGCCGCCTCAAGGCTCTCCTAATCACTGAGAGATAAGAGCATTCGCGTCGTACAAATAGTGTCAGGCGCTTTTTCTCCTATGAGCATCTTCCTCGTCAGTGATAGCAATTCGGCCTCTCAGCTCCCATTTCGGCAGCTCAAATCACTCGTCCACGAGCCGTTGCACCGAAAAGGCGTCTCACAATGTCCGATCCGACAATTCAGACGTTCTGCTGTCATCACCGTAATCCTCCCGATGGGGCTACTCTCCTCATGGGGGCCTTCAACACCAACAGTTATTTGTTTGTGTGCATGGTGAGCTCCTTTCTCGGCATTATGGGGGCTCATTATCAGATTTTTGTGCGCGGCAGACAACGAAATTCACAAAACGGGAGACGCCTAACGGATTCAGGGAATTCAGTGAACTCCAATGGTCACAAAGTTATCTTATGGCTGGCGATTGCAGATTTTTGCGCCTCTTTGGGTGAATATTTCTCTTTTTAGTGTAATTTATCTTCGTTTATTTTTAGTTAAAAAAATCTTTTGTTATTTTAGGAGTGTTTGTGAGATCCGCCATGTGGAGATATTTCCAGCCAATAATGATCAAAGATGATGATGCAAGTGTTATCTTCTGCGCTGTTACTTCCGCTTGGACACAGTATTTCTACACCTGCACCTGGCTCTGGACTTTCAGCTATGCCATAAATGTGAGGAGCTACTTGAGGGGCGAACATTTCTCAATGAGACGCTACCACGCCATTGTGTGGACCATTGGGGCGCTCCTGACAAGTGTCGGACTCACTGTGCTGTATTATCCGAATGCTGAGTGAGTAAACAAATGAGTTCCTGGGGGCGAAAGTGAGTGAGATAAGTTCTTTCTGGGGGGAAAAGTCGGAAAAGTACAGAAATAGAAGAGCTTCAATGAAGATTGAGTGATAAGAGAGTAATTTATCTCACTCAGGCTCCAAATGGCTGTTTATAAATATTTAGAAAGTGATAATTGGGGCAAACGTTGGCGTTTTAGTTGCTCTTATTAACTCTTTGGTGACCAAATGGTTCTGGGCGATTGCAAAGTGTTTTGAAATTTTCCATAAAATGCTGGAGAGAATCAGTCATTGTTTTTCTCTTGAGTTGTGAATCTTTCTAGTATTTATTAGTGTTTAGAGTAGAATGAATAAAAATTAGGAAATGCCGGGAACAAATAAAATTAGGAGCCAAGGAGAAGACATGGAGCTGCGCCAGAGTCTTTGGAAGGAAATTTAAGATATACTTAGCCTAAATTCAACCTCAAATTATAAGCCAGTCTTAAGCTTTAGACCAGTTTTAGGCCCTTTACACACACGGGCTGAGCCGAGAGAAAGCTTAGCCAGTTCATAGCCAAATCCAGTTCCTTACACACACTAAGCGCGGCTTAGCAATTGCAAAACACAACTTCTGATTGTTGTCTCACAGAAATCTCCATTG
>CAKKOB020000419.1:7866-31099 GCA_918844115.2 Phlebotomus perniciosus | reverse complement strand
ATCGAACACCCCATATCTCGAAAAATAAATTTTTTACAGTAAATCTGATAACATATTTGGATTCCTTGGGTGTCAATTACCTAGAAATGATGTATTGCACTCATGTATTCAAAGTTTGAAATTCTTGGTCCTTAATGGGCTAATATTGAGTTTTTCCGGAAAATTCCTTCTACAGATTCTTCAGAAATGAAAAACAGGCAAGATATGAGTGGAAATTTTATGATCTTCCACTGGAAAATGCCTATAAATAGTTTTCAACCGTAAGAATCTGTTGACTAAACTGTTGTCGTCTGACAGCACCATTAAAGCTTAACAAATCTGTGAAAGCTCTCACAAATTTGAACCAAAAAATATATGATGAATGATCAAAAATTTCTCAAGTAGAGCTACAATAAGGAATTAATAAAAAGGTGTTTGTATAGAATGTCAGTTTTATTTGGAAAAACTTTTCAAGATTTTCAAAAGCTCGTAAGGTTTTGCAGAAGTTCCAACGGATATTTAAAAAGCTTTAATTTTTGTTTAAGAAGCTCTTCTAATGTAAAACTTAGAAATTTATCTAGGTTTTCCAATATTTTTAAAGCTAGGTTGTTTTTTCACTTGCAAACGTGCTTACGCACTTCCATTCAATTGTACACCACATTTGCTTATAATATCTCCCCCTTGGTATTTGCCCAAAGTAGGAAAACATAGTAAAATATGCAAATATCTCTAGTACAATGGTACGATACATCAAATAGTGTAGTTGAGAGCTTTGATGATTCAATTTTTTTTTGTGTGAAAAAAATAATATGGAGAAGTATGAAAAAAAACGTGACGAATTCGAAAGTAGCACCAATTTTATTATTGCTATAATAAATAATACAAAGAGGCTGCTTCTTTTTTTGTCATCGTCACACCATTTAGCGCAGTATTTATAATGGATTTCGCGTCATGACAAAAAGGGGGGTCTTTTTGTGCAAAAATAAATTGGTTTTTTAGGAGAAATTTCTGCAACGCTGCCTGGTTGAAAATTGAATGAAGAAAAAAAAATACTCACTCGAAACGTGAGCTTTTTCTATCATTTTGATTTGAATTTAATTGATCATATTTATATAAGACGAGTTTGTGCATATATAGCTGTGAACGTCGTATTGCGAGAGATGTGACTGTTGGGGAGTGTGAGACCAGAGGAGATAAATTTATGCTCATGTTCAATAACAAGTTTTTTCCAATAGCACAAAAATAAGTCCAATAGTATCGCGTACATGGGCATTATCTTGGCAGTTTTTTTTTTTCTTCTTTCGCTGTGCCTTTTCACATTTCTCTCGTGTTGGCTGCATTGCCCGGAGAGGAGGCGCAACTGTGAATGGGGGCCACAGGGGGCGCGCGCAGAGAGCAGGGCAGAGAAAATTGACATGAGACAAACAAAAGGCATACAAATGACGAGAGGTGAATTATCAAATATTATTTTAAATTGGAGAAGTTTTGTGGTTTTAAGGGGTTCGTCAACAGACGGGCTTAATGTGGTTTTCTTTTCGCGATAAAAATGATGACTATATTTTTGAGGAAAGTATACCGCAAAAAAAAAGAAATTAATTCTATTGTCCTAAAAGTGGATTAAAGATGTTTCAAAAATGTATCTTTAAACTTTGAAAGTCAAAATTGAAAAGATATTTCAAGAGTTATGCGAATAAAAATGTCTTTTAGCGCTTTGAGTGGTCAACAAAGTGGTTCACAGGAACCCAATTTTGAAGATACTTTACTCCAGTTAATTTTCTCGAATTTGATTATCAGAATTGCAAGCTAAATTTATATTAAAGTGAGTGAATTTCTTTTAACTTTATGCGTCATTAAAAAAAATTAAATTTTCAATTCAATCAATGAAGGGAAATTTCCATCGTTTTGTCTCGAAAGTTAGAAACTAAGCTAATTATTTTTTTTACGAAGTAATTTCATAGAATTTCTCTACTAACTTTATGTTCATTAAAGCTCATATGGACACCTTTGCCAAAATATGTTGATAAATATTGGTATTACATAGAACTCTATATATCTCTAATGCGTGAGCTAATGACTTTGTTTACCAGCTTTGGCTAATGTAAAACGCGTGATTTTCTCGGTGAGACTAATTCCAGACTTCTTGTAACATGAAAATAACATTTATATATCACTTCCTTTTGCGTCTTTGGAATCCCTTCCTGGGAAATTATGGGCAATAGGCTCAGGAGGTGGTCCTCTGATCTCAGCAATTTGACGGAACTGAATGTGTTTTGTATAGGTATGTGCGAAAAATTCGCAATAAGCTATTGTATATTTTTCTCAATGATGAACCTTTTTTTGTTTTTGGTTTTTCTGCTCCCTATCTCACTCTTTTGCGCGACACTCCTCATCAAAGGCCATATTGAGAAGATATGAGAGTAACAGTCACACACTGGCATGGCGAAAGAGAAAGAGCTGGTGAGGAGAGGGACAGGGCGGGGGGCCATTGGTGAAACATGGGAGAACCCGCATCACGAATTTATATCAATATATGCGAGGCAGTTGAGAGAGGTTTCGTTAGACTTTTGTATGTTTGGGGCTTTCTTGATGTTTGACTTGAACGTTCTTTTTTTTTCTCCTTTTGGCTGATGGGCTAGTAATATGAGTTTGTGTTGATGAGAAGAAAAGAGAAGAAGAAATATAAAAAAAAAAAGATTTTTCGAGAAATAACCGGCTATGGGCAAAAAGACAAAAAGTATTTAATTCACACAAATACACATTTGAGAGACATATGGGTGAGAAGGCTTGAGAAGAGCGACATGAGGGAATTATTACATGGTTGTGAAGCGAATAAGGCAGCGAAATTGCGACGCAATTTTTCACAAATTGCTCCACAACATTTTAGAGAGAAGTCGGTTGAAAATAAAAAAAATACACCATAAAATTGACCACCACTTGTCAAGTTTTAGTGAACATGTTTGAGAAAATAGCACATTTTTTTCTCAGAGCTGAGAATACACCAGTGTGTCGATGGAGTTTTCGGGAGACTTGGAGGCATAAAGCCTAAATCCGGTGGATTTTTTTTTGGTTCTTTTTCCCCGTCTGGGTGGTAAATATATCGTATTTCATGAGCTGTCTGAGAAAATGTTTAGACAGAAAGAGGCTGAATTGGATTATCCATAAAGTAGCGATGTAAAGGGGGCGGATGGGGCGGTCTGCTTCGGGTGCCGCCAGTCTTGGGGTTTGCCAAAAATTTGCCCCTTTTTTCTTTGGATTGTTATTGTTTTAAAAATCTTATACAGGGTGTCGTTAAGACGTTTATGATTAAAAACATTAGACGCGAAGCGCGTCTATTTAAGCGCGAAACACTTTTAGGGGAAATTTTTAAGCGCAGCGCCTAAGAATTCACTTAAAATTTTTTTAAAGCGCTTTTGCTTGAGAATTCTAGAAAGCACATCTCTGCGCTTAATAAAATCCTAAAATCCCTCCTAAGAGCGCTACGCGCTTAGCAATTTGTACTAAAATATCTCTCAAATTTTGTCTAACAAGTGTTTCGCGCTCAAAACGTTTCTTTTCTTTTAATTTAGCGCCCTAAGCTCTTCCCTAACTACGTCACTGGTTGGGTGGACAAGGGGCGGAAAGAGAGAGAGAGAGACTTTCTTGTAAACACAGGATTTTGTTCTTATATATGAAATTAATCTTATTTTGCAGGATCAACTAATTACAATACGTCGATAATTGATGCAAACTACATTATATGATGACCCACCGTCCAGCGTAAACAAGTAAATGATGAAAAGACACAAATATTATTGTGAGAAAGAAAGATAAACCATCATTGATCCCATTGCATTAAGATTTAAGAGAATGATGATAGATGTTTTGTTTGCTATTAGAGTTAAACGATGAGAATGAGGGAATGGATAAAAAAAAGTGCGATTGTAATGAATATTTCTATTTTCTAAGAAGAAGAAGAAAAAAAAACACCATCTTACAATTGAAAAAAGTGAATAATTGTAAATTGTTTAGAAAACACACATTCTAAAATATGTATTTGATATAAAATGTTTATTTTGTGTACGTCTTTTTGCAAAAGATGTTGTGCATTGGAGGGGAGGGAGTAGAGGCGCAAAATATATTATTTTGTAAAAGCATTATTTAAGGGAAAGAAAAAAAAATTGTATAGCCAGGAAGAGAGGAATGAATCTGTGTATATTAAGAGTCCAAAATTAAACTCCTTTAGCGTAGACATGATAATAAATTTTTTATAGAGTCGAATCTATTTTTTTTGTTCTTCAGTCACGCATTTATTTTATTGATAGATTTTTTTTTTTGATACCTGAAAAGTACACTAAAATCAGCACAAACGTTTTATAATTTGTAATAAGTGAGGTATAGTAGGTACAGAAAATCTCAAGTCACGAGGAAATGATACACACTTGATCAAATTGTTATTGGAATTCAATGTGGGGGGGAGAGAGGGGAGAACATTTGAGGTGAATGAATAATTGTTTAAATACGATTCAACATTCATTTCTTCACTATCTATTGATAAGATTGATCTCATGCTTTAGAATGAATTTCCTAACAATATTTTTTTTTTCTGTATCCGTGAGAAGCAGAAAAAAGTTACAAATACATGAGAGGAGAAATAAAAAGAATTCTGATGAAACATACACTCTGTTTTGCAGATACTTCTCCCGAGAGAGTTGTGGAAGTGTTTTCAAAAGGGAGTATAGATTTTCTCCTCTCACGAGGTTTATGCTTTATCTGCCATTGATTTTTTTTACAGCTTGATAAAATGCTATATATTTTACAATGCAATTTACGCCCGAGACAAAATTATATTTTTACTGAAAATTCTCTGTGATTTATTTGCCTTTCTATCTGCACCAGCAAATCTTAAGAGAAATTCACACGAAGAATTTCTCTCAAGACCTGCACGTGATGAAGAGAGAGAAACGATAAAATTGTGATAGTCCCAATAATGTTTTAATCAATGTGTATCTCAACGTATCAGCAAATTCAACTTTTAGTCACTAACAGAATAACAAAAAGCTTTCACTTTTAGTTTTTTTTCTTTTTCGTTTTTCACTCCTACCCTGTGACACAATAAAAAATTTACATTTATTTTTTGTAATTTGTATAACCGATTTTTTTTTGGGAAATTATCTTTTTTCTCCTTGACGTAGTGGAACTCAGATACCTGAAAAAATGTCCTTTTAATTATGGAAAGGAGTGTTTGATTAGAGGGAAAGTGGGCTTGAGATGATTTTTTTATGATTTTAAATTTATCCAAAAGATTTTTGATTGCTGGAGAGGAGAAGGAGATTCTCCTGGTTAGCAAAAAAAGTTCCTAGCACTTTTTATTTCACTTTAATAGTATATAGAGAAAAACTGATTATAATCAAATTCAAACGTAAAAGACGATATAATAAAAAGAGACCACCAGACGTCAGTGCTTGTACAACTCAGAAATATTATATTACATGTATAAATAAAAAGAAAAAATAAAATACCGAATTAGGAAATGACGAAGACCTGCAAAAATCCGTGTTTATTGCACAAGTTCTAAGAGAGAAGAAAAAGAAAAAGAGAATAGAATTGATGAATATTCGCTTTACCTGCCATTTTAACCTGTAATTTGTGTGAAGAAGGAGGAGAAGAGGAAAAGGAAACTGTAACAAAGTGTGTGTGTTAAGAAATACAAAAAAACAACAAAAAACAAGATTTTAAAAAAGAAGAGTTGAGAGAATATGTAAAACGCTTTTTCTAGTTTATATAAAAAAGGAAACATAAATAGAAATTATTTTACAAAGAAAAAGAAAAGAGAACGATAAAATGAATTTTTCTAATGAAACCAACAATAAGTGGAAAAAAATTATAAACAAAACAATTACTAGAAAGTTTAGTGGAAACGGAATGTGATAATATCAAATTTTTATTGATTATTATTAAATTATATTGATAACTTGATAAATTATAGGTTTTTTCGAGGTGACAAATTGAAATATTAATGAGAAGAAGAAAAAAAGAACACTTTTAACTGTAATAGATTGACGACAAAAAAATTATCAGGACTAAAAATACAAGTGGTGAGGAAAACATGTAATTCGAATCTTATGAAAACAACACACTAAGAAATATTTTCTAAAAAAAAGATAACAAAAACCAAAACTTAGTAGAAAAGGAGATCAATTTTTGAATTAATTTAAGTGCAAAATTGTAGCTTCAGAGAAAAACCCTCATCATGTCAAATTTGAGAACATTCACAGCTTTTCACTCATTGAAAATTCGAAAATTCGAAGAATTTCATTAACCACAAAATCGCAAAAACGCAAAAACAACTAGCCACACAGAAACGGATTCAATAGCGGAAACTTGATAATTGAATTTTTTGTAGGTTATAATAAAAATAAATACTATCACATTCGTAAAAAAAAATATGGAGAGAAAAATAGTGGATGACACATAAACTACTTAAGAAGAATCCCAAAGCGAAAAAAAACAACACAAGAGAACCTTAAAAACATTTAAACATAAGATGTTACAAAAAGAAAAATGTACAAAAAGGATGCTGTAAAACGAATATGAGGTGAAGAAAAGAAGAAGAGAATGAAGAAAAAAACCACTGTGATCTTTTATTTCTTATGCTTTTGGATGTAAGGTTGAGCAGTAAAAAAAATGTGAGAAAAGAAACTAATATGAAACGAGGAAGGACTTAAAAATTGATATTCTCATCTGTGAGAGACACAAAGAAAGAAAAAAATGTAGTATTTTGAGATGAAAAGAACTGATCAAAGACTTGTGTAATCTTTTTTCTTTTTTTTTATTTATATTCGTAATGTAATATTAGAGAAAGAGAAACAAAAAAAACTTTTAAATGGAAAAGAATATTTTATATTGAATATATATTTTGGAGGGAATGTGACGGAAAAGAAAATTATTCATTACATGAGAAAGGAAAAACAAGAGAGAGAAATGGAAGATGTTGGATAGCAAAGGAAACAGAAGATAAATCATAAATGCTGAAATGACTCTTACAAAAATATGAAGTAAAAAAAACAAGGACTAAGGATTTATATTGACGCGGCTAATGATAAATGGAAGAGCTCTTGAAATATTAAATGAAGAATAAAAAAAAATTATATAATAATAGAAAGAAAAAGAAGAAATTAATCTTAAAAAAAACCATTTACTTTTAAAAGAAAACATGGAATTTATCTATTAAGAGGCAGAATTTTAATCAAAATTCAAATTTCTAGGTGTTTATTTTTCATTTTTCAATGTGGTTTTGAAGTCTTTTTGAGTAATTTTTTCTTTTTAATTTTTTTGTCTTAAAAAACCTTTTATCCCCTATTTCCCCACTCAGAGACGAGAAAGTAAAAAACACCAAATCACTTTTTTCAGTGATAATCGCGGAGTAAAAATATTTACAAAGCGAAAAAAAACGAGTTAAAAAAAACCTTCCCGTACAAATTAATTTTGCTAACTTTGATAATTTTTGCTTTTTAATAATTTTTTTATTATAGTGATTTAAGTCGTAAAACATGTAATGATTGTAAATATTTAAGAGATGAAGATACAAAAAAATGTGGATGAAGATTAATCGAGGATAAATCGAGATAATTTTAACAAGATATATATAAATTATAATTTTTAATCATATATATTTCACAATTTCTTTTTTCTCTTTATATACAAAAAAATCTTACTATATTATAGAGAGGAGAGCATTACAAAAAATTCAAACGGATTTTATTTCGATTGTAAGTCATGAATATAAAAAAATACAATAAAAAAGAAAATATTTGTAAAGAATATGGAAAAAAGAATAAAAAATATGATGCATATAATGAAGTTGATCGGCTTTTGTATTGAGATCATCGCGGGGTTGGGTTCAAGTGAGTTCACCAGAATCTCCGCCAATGTCGGCCAACCGCCAGTCATATGGCTAAATACAATTGCGTGTAAATGATTTCATCTCGCCTGTTGCCAACGTCGATGTCATTGCATTGACGATCGCGGCAACAACGAGTGATGACACGAAGATGATAGCGTACGATCGTGCAGTTTGTGGATACCGCAGACGCCAATATTTGGCTTTCTCATGCAAATTATCTCTGATACGCCTCATTTTGAGGTCACACGCTATCTCGATCGACTGCAAATGGGTGATCTTTCGCGATCTCAGCAAAAGTAATTTTTCTTTTTCACGGCTCATTTCAGTGATCCGCGTGGGAGGATGTCATGGGAAGATCAAAGCGCAGAGCCAAGAGAAACACCTCGGCGGTGATCCTCACGATCGTCTCCAAGTCCGACGGGACGATCGTGAATGTCGATCGCGAGAGACTGGTTTATCGCGCCGAAGGCAATGCCAATCTCGTATTGGCCATTCCTGATCTCAGGCAAGTGCTGCGCCTCCGGAAGTCCCCGCCAAACGCCGATCAGCGATCCACGTCGATCGAGCAGGTGATCATGGTGACGGAATATGGGAGGATCATGTCGTCCCTCTTCTCCGAAACCTTCACCATCGAACCAAGACTCGTCCTGCTGCGGATTCCCAACTACAATGCGCTCAACAAGTGGCTCAGTCAATTCAGGCCAGCTTCGAGGTGCGACAAGGAGATTAGATGTAGAGCAGGGATCCTCTATCCTGATCTAGCGGTGCTTCGATGTGATCTCCCATCAGACGTACAGGTTCATTCATTCTCTCTCTGAAACATAAATCTACCTAAAAACTCAAATACATTGTCCTCAATTTCCAGGTAAAAGGAGAAACATTTTGCGTGGAGATCAAACCGAAGCAGGGATGGACTTTCTCCGAATCAACCCTAAAAGCTCTCTATCCTGACTCCAAAACAAATTTATGCCGCTTTTGTGCCATGCAGTATCTGAAAGTGAGTGAAAAATTTGCCAGCGGAGCGCAGGAAAAACCATGAGAGATCACTTTTAATGATTTCAACGCAAATTCTGTTTAATTGCAGCTCGTTAAAAAGACGATAAAACGTGTCAGTAATTACTGTCCAATTGACTTATTCTCTGGGTAATTGAGATCGATCTTTTTTGCACACACTCACGTGTCTCTCGGCGTGCTTCTAATTTTGCTTCGCACTTTTCTCTCTCTCCAGCGATCGCGATCGTATGCAAAAGGCGCTACGAGGACTCGTGGAGACGCCACAGAATAACTTTCGTATGTGGCGATCGGGTCAGCTGATCTATGGCGATGGGATGGACTCTAGTGGATTCCGGGAGGCTCTTGAGGATTCAATGTGCCAGGGTGATTTCTCAAAGTGAGTTTTGCCCCGCACCATATCGCCTTTCGCGTGCGCACACAGTCAAATCAATTGAGGTCACCAGTTTGTCTTGCACGATAGCATTTATGGTGACTGATCGTGCAGAGAGAACTTTGGATCAAGAAAGAAAAAAAACCTTGTGGTCGCTAGAGACAAAGAACTCTAGAGATGCCACAGTTGCACTTTCTTTGTCCAACAGCTTTTTATCAGCTTTCTTTTTTTCGTTTTTGATTTTTCACACTTCGAGGCAAATAAGCCGAATAAAAGCTACCTGAAATATAATCTCAGATATTTGCTGGTTTTTGTGCAAATTGAGCAGAAAATGTAAACGTAAACTATTGTAACAGGAAGCACTTGAAAAAGTGCAAGGTAATGATTTTCTCATGCAAAGTTTTGTTCTTCAAGACCGCGATGAATTTTATTTAAAATTGATATTTTAGCTGAGGTTAGGACGATGATAAATTAGTTTTTTCTTTTGCAGAGTAATATCGATGAAATTCTAAGAAATAAAGTAGTTTTTGGAATTTAAAGACCTTTCCAACAAGTATCCAACCCACACTATGGGGTTGAGCATGACAATCTTAAATCAGTTCAAAACTGGTTTAAAACCGGTTTAATCTGATTGATACCGGGTTAGGATTGTAGGAAATTCAAATACCTTTCCAATGAATACCCACATGATGGGGTTTGACTCGATACAACTTCTGGTTTAAAACTAATTTAAACCCGATTTAAATTTAAACCGGTTTAGGATTGTTAGAAGTTCAAAGACATTTCCAGTGAATACCCACATAATGGGTTTTAAAACAAAAGCAACTTCCTGTTTAAAACTGGTTTTAACCCGGTTTAAGTTTAAACCGGTTAAAACCAGTTTAGGATTGTTGAAAATTCATAGATCTTTCCAATGAGTATCCACATGATGGCTTTGGGGCTAATAAAACCATTGAAAAAAGAGTTCCAACCCTTTGACCTTGAAAAATCGTTAGACGGAATGTTTGAAGGTCACAGGAATCTTTTCACATAGGTATGTTTTGTAGGAATCTACAAAACATGTGAAAATAAAAAAACCTTAGAGCCGTTTTCGAGATATACCAAAAAACGTGTTTTATAGGGGATAGGGAGGTTTTCAGAAAAATGAAGGGCCTGGTCCTGATGCCAGCGTTTCGGGGTCCCCCGAAACCCGAAGTCTCTATCTGCAACCGTTTGGCCTTCAGGTCGGTAATAGATGGAGAATCGGAAAACGGAGAAATATTTGGATTGTAGTATTGCCATATTTGTGTCGGCCGGTCGGGGATAATAAAAACAGGAGGATGGGGAGGGGTGGGAGAAAACGAAGCGAAGAGTAATATTAAAATCATTAAAATACAAAATAATTTGTCCGAAAGTGCCCCTGTCCAAATGTTCCCAGCTCTCCCCTAAAAGTTTTTTTTCATAATGGCGCGTTATTTAAAATGTTGGTCAAATCAATTTTTTCATAGGACAGATAACGAGATTTGCTGGATAAGTTTGTATTATTTTGCACATATACATTGTCATTATGTATTTGTGATATGTCTGTATATGTAAATGTTACGATACATAAACTTCTTTTTATGTGATTGTGTTGAGAAATGAGTGAAACTGTACATTTTTGGGGCTACTTCGGGCAGCTGCGCTGGTAACATGCGTTGATTGTAGAGGGCGCTGAACACAGTGAAATATTGATTGTCAAAAATTATTTTCTTGTTGAGCTTCTGTCTTGGAATTGCCGTGAAAATAAAGCGAGTAAGTTATTTTCTACACATTTTTCCACACTTTATAGCTCAATAATTACTTCAATTATCAATTTAGTCGTAAAATAGTTATTGTTTTGCCCATTTCATGGACAAGAAGAAAAACACTTGGGGCTGTTTGAGACAGCCTCGTGGTGATGTTTTCCGGGAGTGAGAGAACATTGTTTTTCAATTATCTATTTTATGTTCTTTCTTCTTCTTCGTAGTAAATTATGAGAAATTACGTGAGGAAGACCCAGCGTGGTCTGATTTCAGAGGAGACAATGCGAGCTGCCCTGGATGATATTTGGCAGGGAAGAAAAACTGTACGCAAAGCTGGAGCACATTATGGAATTAAGACGTCCACCCTGGCTGCCCGACTGAGGATGATAAAAGATGAAATAAATGGACGGGATGAACCATTTGAGAAGATAACTATTGGCATGGGATTGAAGAATGCAGGGAATCTCTCGAAATATTCCTCCCATCAGGTTTTCTCCAACGACGAGGAGAATTTGTTGCAGGAATATTTGGTGAAATATGAACAATTGAATTATGGGATAACAATTGATGTTAAGCAGAAGATTGCTTATCACTTTGCGGCGAGTTTGGGAGCCAAAATGCCCATGAATTGGTATTTGAATGAGAAGGCGGGAAAGGAATGGGCCACAGGGTTCACGAAGAGAATGAGGTTTGTCTCTAAATTCTTATCTTTTTTGTATAGACTTTGTATTTAGATGGTAATTTGATTTCAATTCAGGAACTTACCGAGGATGAGGAATTTAAATGTTTCTGGAACGAAAATGGAAATATTTTACAACAATCTCGAGGAGATGATGAGACTGAATGACTTCATGTCAAGCAATGTATGGAATATTGTGGAGATTAGCTTGAGCTCATTCCTTCAATCTCCAGATGCTTTAGCTCCAGCTGGAGCACATCAAGTGGATCGGGCTGTGTCTGAGAGGGGAGAGCAGATTACCCTCATTTGTATCGTGAATGCAGCTGGAGTGGCTCTACCGCCTGTTTATCTCTTCCCAAGGGAGAGCGTGGATGAGGAGTATATGGAGGGATCAGCTCAAGGGTCGACAGCAGTATTTAATGGAACAGGATGGATGGATGAGGAGACTTTCGTGGAAGTTCTCAAGCACATATTGACTTTCACGGCGCCATCAAGAGATCGTCCAATTATGGTTTTGCTGAACAGCAACAGTGTTCATTCCACGCACGATTCTCTGAAATTCTGTCATGAAAATGGAATCGATTTGATCTCTTTCCCCCCGAATACGACTGATCAAATTCAACCTTTGGACGACGTCATTGAACCGTTTAAGAGGAATTGCAGGGAGCTTTTAAATAGCTGGTTGACTGAAAATCCAGGAGAGGGAATAACAGTGGCCAATATTATTCGAGTTTCGGCAGAAGCAATCCAGAATACCTTCATAGATAAGGAGATTCAGTCTGGATTTGCAAATGCGGGCATTTATCCCCTGAATCGTGATATTGTCCTTCAGGGGGTGGATCCATTGGGAAGTGTTTTCAATCACTTTATGCAACCAGGCCCATCAAGTTCAAGTCAGTTCTTGACTCCAGCTGCTGTTTATTTGCCAACGTTACCAACTAATTATCTTCCGGTACTCCCGGAGCCTCCACCTGTGCAAGTTCCTAAGATCGCAAGAAGGAAGTCTTTCTAAGAGGAATGAAAAACAAATAGAATGAGGACTAGAGAAGAAGTTGAAAGAATTTCCAGAAAAAGAATCGAAGGATCAGCGATGAATTGAGACGGATTTAAAATAATTTCAAGCAATTGAATTTTGACGAAATAAATAATTAATATTGCTTAAAATGCAAATTTTCAAATATTTGTTTTTCTTTTGAATATCTAATGATATTTGAGACCGACTATACTAAGGTAGATCCACACTATCAAATTAGCTTCATATATTTAAACAAAAAGTATTATTTAATAAAGAACAAGAATTAAGCTTAAGGTTAAACCCGTTAAACCTGAGGCTTTAAGTTTTAAGTTAGCTTTAAGCTTAAGTCCAACCTAAAGGTCTAAGTCCGCTTCAAGCTTTAAACCAGCTTAAGCTTAAGGTGTAATCCCAGCCTAAAAGTTTAAGTCCGCTTCAAGTTTTAGGCCCGCTTTAGGCTTTGAATCAGCCTTAAGCTTTAAAGGAGCTTTAAGCTGACTTTAAGCTTTATATCAGCTTAAAGCTGGCTTTAAGCTTTAAATGAGCTTAAAGCTGGCTTTAAGCTTTATATCAGCTTAAAGCTGGCTTTAAGCTTTAAACCAGCTTTATGTTTCAAGTTTGCTTCAAGCTTTAAGCTCAAAACCAACTTTAAGCATTAAACCGCTTAAATTTTAAGTCAGCTTAAATTAAGGCTTATAACTAAGTAAATTTTTTCTTTATCGATTTGTTTAAGGTATTTTAATGATTCATTTTGATAGTGTGGATGCAGCTTTAGATAAATATGCCTAATTTTAGAGCCTTATTAGTATTTAATATCCCGTCTAAAGTAGCCCCTAATCATTTCTAGCACTTATACATTTTGTATGGAAGCTCTACAGAACCTCTGCTAATATCACAAATTTATCGTAAAACAAAAACATCTTCTCCTGTGCGAATCAGTCCCAGTCTCCCCTATAATAAAGCATTGACCTGACGGAAGGAGAATGTAAAATAGATAAATCTATTAGGAATTTTTAATCCGTCATTCTAGAGAGATTGTTCCAATTCAATTGCTCTAGAAAAAACTTACGTGATGCGAATGCATGAGAAATATTCCAGCAAAAGCATTTTATTGAATAACATTTTACCCAGAGAATTGTGCACATTTTCCATTCTAAACGCGCATAAATATCTAAATTTCCATAAAACTGTTAGGTATTTCAATAGAAAACTTTCCTACAACTTTACAGGAATTTACATAACTTTCTACAACTCCTCTTGGAAGCCATACTCATGGACTATACAGGTGAAAACGTGCCAACGGGGAATCACTCCCTTCTCCCTCCTGGAAGTATCCTTAAGCAAATTCTCGATGTTCAACTGTTTGCGCGGGATAATCTCTCAATCACCGATGAGACGATTGAAGAGGAGCAATCATTTGGGAGTGTTGAGAAAATCCTAGCGATGAGACGTGAAAAGGAGTCAGAGGATTGGCTGTCGTCACTGACAGGAGAGGAGAAGTATTTTCTGGGTGCCACAGCGTTGGATTGCTCCCTGATGATGACATTCCAGAAAGTCACGGCGGGAGACAAGCTGAGACAGACGATATGTGTGGCTGGTGAAGAGTTCACAGTGTCCATGACAGTAATGGATTTGGATCCCAAAGCCGATTCTCATCCCATCAAGTATGTTAAGCAGACGAGGATGTCGTACAAAGCGCACAGAGATTTTGTCGCCAACAGCACAGAATCCTAAAGAAGAATTCCATTTTGCTCTTTATATTTTCTAATATACTTTGATAATGCCTCGAACAGAGGACTCAATAAAAGGGTTTTTTCCGAACTCCATAAAATGTTCCATTTCATGTTGCGCGATAACGATGTTAGGGGAAAGGCGTAGATAAGAAATTACTCCTTGTCTTGCTGTTTTATGGGCACTCCCTCGCAGTTCCAATCGATTGCGAGGTGTGGATCGCTATAGCGACTGAGAGGCGCGGCAGCTCACGAGGAATCAGCTTGTGAGCTGATCTGAAAGTCATTCCCACGCAATCCTTTGGCCAGGAGAGATGGGGAACAAGGTCGCTATATTCACGGATCAGCAGCTCAACGATTATCAAGTAAAAAATCATTTTTTTTATTTATAATTTTTTGTAAATTCCTCTAATTTTTACCTTCAAGGATTGCACTTTCTTCACGAGGAAGGAAATCCTGCGAGTTCATAAACGCTTCCGGGACATTCGTCCAGATCTCGTACCGAAACAAATGACCGAAGGACAGGCATCTACTGTAAAAATTCCACGAGAGTACATTGAAAAACTGCCCGAGTTGAGGGAGAATCCCTTTAGGAAGAACATCTGCGAAGCGTTTTCACGAGATGGTCAGGGAAATCTCACATTTGAGGACTTTTTGGATCTTTTATCGGTGTTCAGCGAACAAGCCCCGCGGGATATCAAGATATTCTACGCTTTTAAGATCTACGGTAAGTTATTTGTTCTTGTTTAAGAATTTTAGGGAACTTCAAATGGTTTTTGGATAGATTTTGGAAAAGAAATGACCAGGAAAATTATTTAAAATAATTCTGCGTTAGTGAATTTTCATTTATGTATCAAATATGATACAATGTGAGACAGCGAACCCAATTTTCGTACTAAAGTGAAAAGGTTTCTAATCTTCTAAATAAGGACTCGTTTAAGGTTTAAGGCTTCTTTAAAGATCAAATGAGCCTCTAAAAGTTATGGAATTTTATGAAATATTAGGGAAATTTTAATTATTAAATGAGTTTATTAAATAGCACTAGAATTAGTGATATTTTCGTGATAAACGCGATAAAAGACTAGAAAAAATTCTTCTGAATTGCAGACTTTGACAAGGATGGCTTCATTGGCCAATCGGATTTGAAAGGCGTCCTCAAGGCGCTCACAAGAAACGAACTGACGCCGGAGGAGCATCAGCAGATCGCCGATAAGGTAATTGAGGAAGCTGATGTTGATGGTGACGGGAAATTATCTGAATTGGAGTTTGAGCATGTTATTCTTCGCGCACCGGATTTTCTAACAACCTTTCATATTCGCATTTAGAGAGCTCCAAATAAAAGAGCAACAAGTGTCTTGGGAACTATCATATGCACGCGCTAAATGGTTAAAGTCTCGGCTTTTTCTGTTTCTAAGTTGAATTCCCAACAGAGTCGGATTGAGGATCATTTTTTCCCTCATTTTTTCGCCTCAACAGCCCTTGTTGAATTCCACAAGCAGATGTACAAAATTTTCTACCCATTCAATCACTGTCCCCTAGTGATTTTCTAGAGCTGCTTGAAATACTCTCTTATGTTGGGTTGAGTTTCCCTCAATTTTTTCTCTATGCTGACAGAAAGTCACCCTTCCCGCCACAAAAGTGCGACAGATAATATTATGTAAGATGCGAGATGGGCGGAGGTTTAGCTATGAGACGTCTTGAAGGAATTTACCATAAGCCCACCTCCTTTATCAGATTCCTCAATTTCCTCTCAAGACGTTTCAAAAGGCGAGAAGGCAAACGGGAAGGTCTCTCCCTGGGGATTTTGACGACGGAAAAATAGCGAGACATTCAACACGCGTCTGGCTTTAACGATGCATCTCAAAACACAATCTGGCTTCGTTTTTATAAAACACCAGCAAAAGATAAAACTATTTGCGCAATTGCAAGAAATATTCAATCATTTCTACGGAATTCAATAACAACTTATGTTTTATCGGGAGGTCAAACGGAGCATGAATCACTGATGAATAACTTGAGTGATTCGAGTGATGTCGTCCAGATCCGGAAGGTTACCTGCAGAGTTGTTGAATATTCAAGTAGGAAAATCACTGCTGTGCATTTTCCCACACTGAAGGGCCAAAAGAATAATATTATGGGCAATTTCTCAGACAAACCATCGATCTTTCTAGCCCTCAGAAACGGTGTGTCTTCGTCTGATAAGATATCATAACCGCATTAACGGTTGCCCAAGAGGCAAAAAATGAGGTCTCTAACTGTTTTTTCTTTCTTCTCCTCTTCCTGAAATTATTTTAATCAATCTTAATGGATATTAGAAGTTATGAGAACACGAAAAGTGCACAATAAATATATGAAATTGTTTCAAATCTTCTTTTATGTCTTCCTGGAGATTCTTTGCATGATTCCTCAATGAAGTGGCTTTTGTGAGGGTAAATATTGCCAGCAATTTCTGCAGGATTTATCGGATCCATATGAGGAAATTTTATGGAAACACCAACATATTTTTCGTCATTCTTTTTTACTATCTCGATGTTTGCCGAGTCTTCAACATCAAAATGCCCCGATTCATTGGATAATTCACTCCCTTTATCGGTCATAGACTGAAAATTGTGACACTACTAAAGATAAGAGAAATTGGATAGGCGAGGGAAATATCAATAGTTTTAATTTAAGAAAACTTGATTTTACAGATGAATATAAGGAAAATGTCCTGGAATTCCCATGAGATTTGCAGTAAAGCTGTCTAGACTAGAGCCACTTAAAGTTTTCAAATTACAAATAATTCAAATTCCATTGAATGTCGAGTCAACATCAAGCGTATCTTTGAATACGCTCATATTTCTATAGACGCATTTATAATTACTGCTCGCTGAAATTGTGCCAAACATGATAATTTTCGGCAGAAAAGCAAAACCTTCAACTTGTTATCATCCCAAAAATTACAGCAAATTAAAGGTATAATCCATCTGTCCCAGTTCACTAAAATCACCTTAATAATCCTACATTATTACGATAATAAGTATCACATTACTCTGTCAATATATTCTCCCAGAATTGATACCCGTATCTCTTAGCAATTTCCATTAACAAGCCTCGATGGGTGAATTTCAGAAGGTGCTTTATCTGAAGAATTCCCTCAAACCGCTTCAAATATTATCAATAGTAGCAACTGCCACGAAATTAAACAAATATATCTCGCATTCCAATCAAACATCTTAATCAGGAGAATCTTACTCATTTTGCAATCTAAATATTTGCTTAACATTTTAACTCATGGCTATGATTCAGGGTGTGTCTGTTTCACATTTGGCGGAAATTATTAGTGGCACTTGAAGATGATATGGCTGGTGAAAAATGGGAGTTGGGAAAAGCGGTGCAGTTGGTTTTTCAAGAATGAAAAAAAAAATAACACGCCGTGTAAGAGCAGCTGAAAACAGATGTGAGCGCCGATGTTCACCAGCACATCTGTCCCCTTGCTTAATGATAAGGGGGATTCTCTGCACAATTTTAACGGCTGCATTTGCCATCACAAATACACTCGTGCTGGAAAAAAGGTGAGGAGCAATATGAGTTTCTATACCGAAACAGTTTGCGTGAAATATTGGGAGGGGTTCCATTGACGAGTCACTCGCGCTTCCCGGGCTCGGCTTCTGAGTTGCTCGCGCAGTTCTTGATCAGAAGTGCGCGCAGAAACACCGGGAAAAAGATCGCTTTTCTCCGTTTGTGTGTTTTTTTGTTGTTTCACTCAGTGGATTATCCGTGAAATGCCGGTGAAGATTTGGATTTAATCATCAAAGTCAAATCGGTGAGTTTTTATTTTAAGTATATTTTTTTTAAGGGTCAATTTACTGGCCAGATGTGCCTGGATTGGACTACCTGGGTGTTCAGTGAATGGAACGATCGACGCGTGCCACAATTTTTATTCCCTCAAACTCATGTGAAGCGTATCCAAGAAGTTCTCTCATACTCGTGGGGGTGTTTTTTTATGCTCATTCAGTTTCACCTCCGGGAGATTGATGTTCCTGGGAAAAGCAATCCCAGCCCCAGATTAGGAGGTGTGACAGAAAATTTTAATTAACCAGTAAATTCCTGAACCATTGTCAACTTGTGAGCTCAAAATGAGAGTAAAGACACCTTCATCTTCTGCTAATTTAACCCTTTTCTTCCCCATTGACTAATCTTCTTTCACGTGGAATTACCGACATTCTTGTGAGAGTCACTCACATTTTACCTGACTGCCTCAACGAGAAGCTTCTCAGCTCTGCGGGGATTAACTTGAGTGTCTCAATCTCAAAATGTTTGTGACTGTCGAATTATTATAAATTATCTTATACGATATACGTGTCCGAGATTCCATCAGAATGATGTTGTCTTCTCAGCATATTTAACATATATTAATTCTGGACTATGTATATGATGATATAATTTGTACGAAAGAGAGTCAGAGAGTATCTCTGATATCGCGCGCCTCTGAGTCAATGATTTCGAGGAAAGGAAATGAGTTTTAGAAATATAATCTTTCACCCAGAAGTTAATTTGTTGCGTTCGATATTGGATTTCGTGTGCTGATTTAGGTGGAAATTTATTTTAGAAATATTTGGATTCACACGATTTCGCGGTTAATGAACCTATTAGAAGTTTACGATTAACATTATTTTAAAGACTTTCATCTTAATGAGTTAATTCTTTGTCAAAATATTTTATTGCAGCGAATTTATTCGACTGAGTCACGCTGTTTCTGCCAATGATTTTAGTTCGTCATTAAGTTTGTCATTAAGTTTGTCACGTTTTGAATAAATATATTTCAATGATAAGTTGAAAATTTTGCGTTAAAAAGCAAATTTAAGAAACAGTTTTATTTGAAGGGAAAAGCGAATCAATTGAAGCAATAAATTGATCCTGATTATTTGGTTTAGAAGATTATTTTGAGCCTATTTTATATAGAAGAAAATTTACAATATTTTTACCATTATTTTGCAGTGTATTTGCCCAACTTCCCCTATATTTTTCTAATTAAAAAAAAATGAGCAGCAGTGCTAATAAAATTTCTTAGCTCACTCTCACTCACTATAAAAGAGTTTTATTATCCAGTAGTTTAAGCACTTCAAGCTTTAATTCATTTACTGAAAATGCGTCTCTGAAACACAGAAAACAATTTAATTTAATAGAAATAGAATTCGCTGTTTTACTATTGAGAAGCATTAATTATAAAAATGTCCAAAAGAGTTTCAACAAATTCTAATTTATGACTTGTACAGCACGTCTTTGTCGCTTTTGATTTCTTTTTTTCCTGTTTCTTAGCTTCTGAATGTAACAATTAAAATACAAATGAGATTCTCTTTCAATGACTGTACGATACACGTGCAAAAACATTCTCGCATGAGAAACTCTCCCTCTCAAATAGAGAAATATCAGCATCTCTGGACGCGCAATATGCACTTTTATGGTACATGAATGACCAATTGTTGCAGAAACACGAGAGGTAAATCGATGGGTATTCCATGTGAGCATTTTCTGAGGAACTTTATAGCGACAGTGTGGCTGATTAGTCACATTTCGACGCTTTATTGTTCATGTTTCTTGAGCGTTAATTTTGTGCTCTCTCTCATGACTCGATGAATTCCACGGGAATGATTAATATTTCTCGATATCCTCCATGTGTTGGGGATATGGAAATTTTTGCTCACATTCTTGTGGGATTTTTGCTGGTGAATTTGGGAGTGTGGCGTCTATTTCTGATTTAAATTCCGGGCTCGTGGCGATAGAGTTGAGGAAGAAATATTGTGGCAGTCACTCGTGCTGAATTGTATAAGAAATTGCTGTTTTTTCAACTGGAGATCATGTCTCCTTTTCTCTTTAAATTTGCAGCAGGTGAACATCTCTTAGCAGACGTTGTTTTATTTAAAAAACGGGAAAGACACCATGGCGAACGTGCCGAAGAGTCGCTTTCACAGAACGCAGAGCAAGGTGTGGTGGACAAATGAGCCACCGTCAATTTATGATGTACTCACTCATCCGCGGGGCAATTTATCGCTGAACATGAGCAATGAGGAGCGGCATGGAAGCCCCCAGAGTCACAAGAGTCAGGATTCTGGGTTCTCAGATGCCGATACATCGGCCAGGAATTGCTTGGAGTCGCCTGAGAACTCCCCGCGGAGTAAGTTGACGCCAAAGAAGGACGTAAATTCGCAAATTAACGAGCACATCAACCTCTCGAGGACGCCGTCATCCACGGAGAGTGAGAGGAAGACACCACCGACAGTGATTCGGCGGAATGTGATGACGGAGGAGAACACCATCAAAATGCCACCCATGAGAAGGATCTCATTCTCAGCGTCGGAGGATGAGGGTGACACCGTGAAAGCGAGAAGGAATTGTAGTCTTGTGCGAGGGAGAATTGTTCAGAAGACACCTAGTCGCAATCTCATAGGATATCTCTCGCCTGTCAGCAGAACCCCAGGAGATGACACCCATCCTCGAGATATTTCTAGTCAATCACCACAAAATGTCCCACCTGGAAGCACTTCCACACCCAATGGGAGTCCCGCGCCTGTGATAGACGTGAGTCAGCCGAGTCCCCAACTCTCGGGACATTCCTTGTCTGTGGAGCACTGGGTGGAGAATCTCAGGACAGATTATTGCCACGAAGTGCTCTCCACACTCCAGAGTAAATCCGTCGCGGCGGAAGTCACGAAAGCCATGAAGATGAACGCCACGCTAGCAGCTAGACTCATCAGACATCTTCAGGGCAAAGCGATGGATCTGGAGAAGACATTTATTGAGGTGAGTGTTTCATCTCTACATTTTTCATACTTAATAAGTATGAAAAACATACTTTTCCCGCGGTGATTCATTTAAAAGGATTAGAAACATGCTTTCTTTTTTACTAGTGCATAGACGGTAATAAAATTGCACAGAAACGAATTTTTTTATATACAAATAAATCAATGTTTGAGTATTTCGTGCAATTAAGCAAAAGTCTATTTGAATAGGCAATTTCTCTGTGAACATTGCTGAAAGGCGAAATATGGCTCTTTTTTCTGGTACGACAAAAATATACATGCTGTCCCGAATTGCAAACAACCTGAATGATTGAGCGTTTTTCGGGACATTTTTTCACTCAATTTGTGCCATGAATTTTTAAAAGGACTCTTGAAAATCAATAGTATATTGAGTGCTTAAGGGTTTTGAGAGGAATTTGCAGTCATTCGCGGTTAAAGAGAGGATGAGATTTATTTTGGTTAGAGAGGACAATCAATTATTAACAGAGTGATATGGAATCAATTAGTGCAAGAATAATTTTTGCATTCGACTTTAATTATTTATAAATTTAATGTGGATTTGGTGAAAATGTGAGCCCTAAACATTTCTATTGTAGACCGCATCTATTTGAGAAATTGCCTTTTTGTGTCACATGGTAAACTTATACAATTTTAAGGTTTTCAAAGACATTTTCAATAGATTTCATACTCATACTCCTTTCCTTAAAAAAAAAAGAAATGCCAAGTTTAGACTTGGCGGAGTGCCACGACACGTTGCGTTTAGAGAAGAGGGAGTTAGTGGGATTATAAAGTCTGTTTCTTTTTATCGAATGGGTTTCATGAATGGAGAGTAAAACCCTTGAAAAGACAGTTCTAAAAGTGGTCTAAAAGTGTTACACAAACTTTTTAGCACTGCACTGGTCTAAAAATGGTCTAAAGTGTTGGAAATTCAAAGACCTTTCAAATGAATACCCATATGATGGGGTTAAGACTCGAGAACAACTTCCGAGTTAAAATTGCTTGAAACCCGGTTTAAGCTTAAACCAGTCTAGGATTGTTAGAAATTCAAAGACCTTTCAAATGAGTACCCACATGATGGGTTTGGACCAGTAAACCCCTTGAAAAGAGAATTTCAAATATTTGACATTGAAAAACCATTAGACGGAATGTATGAAGGTCGTTGGCATGTATGGACGAAAAATGCGTCTAGTGAATCTACAAAACATATGTGAAAATGAAAAAAATCGTTAAAACCGTTTTCGAGATATACCAAAACACACGTTTTTATAGGGGTTAGGGGGGCTTTTTGGAAAAATGAAGGGTCTGGTCCTGATCCCAGCGTCGACTTTAGGAAGTCTATCTGCAACCGTTTGGCCTCCAGATCAATAACAGACGGAGAATCGGAGAATTGGATAAACACAGTCGGATTGCAGTATTGACATTTTTGTGTCGTGGCAATAATATTCTCCATCGAAGTTTTCCATTAAAAGTTTCTATATTTTTAAGTTTAGGAATTTTTTGCAATTTCTTTGAAAGCTCTATACATAAATTAGGGATTTTTAACTTACTCCATGAAGAAGAGCTATGGTTTTCTAAACTCGCTAAATGCCTAATGCTCGTAAAATTTATTCCTTGATTGATTCACAAGTTATTCTTCTTCCTCTTCTTTTTTAAATTTTTTGGCCGGACGTCATATGCTCTCGATGAGAGCGACATCCACACAGCCCAAGTTACTATTCGAAATTTGATGAAGCTCAGAAGCTCTCAAAAGCTTATAATCTTCATTTGATGCTTTAATTAAGAATATACCAAAGTTATAAACCTATTAATTTATTTAGAATTAAATTTATAGGAGATGTAATTTATCCAAAGCCTTTTAAAATTATAAAAGCACTTCCACTCCTTTTCCTAATACTCTTGCGCACTTCCATTAAAAAGTCCTATTCATAAAATCTTCCCCTTGACATAAATTCTTTCGTTGTTTTTGTATATACGCGCACACTTATGCCATATTTACTATGTTTTGTTATTTTCTCTTCAAAA
>CAKKOB020000418.1:32186-53272 GCA_918844115.2 Phlebotomus perniciosus | reverse complement strand
CTTCTCTCGACTTAGCCCATCTGTGTAAAGGGCCTAAGCCCAAGCCAATATGGCGGTCTCTCAACTATCAAATTTCGATAATTCGAATTCACCGCCATAGCCATCTTTGCAAATTGCTCTCTCCATCAATTTTTATGATGAATTTCTCAGCGGGTGATATCACCTAACGCTTAAGCGTCACCGGAGCGAGACTCTCGCGAGCGCTGCTCCACATCGGCGAGCAGAAGACCGAGTCAAGGTTAGACGATCTCTCTGGAGATGCTCATTGCCAGAAATAATTGGCCTCTCTCGGGGAGAGCAATATACCAGGAATTCTTCAGCCATGTGCTCTCTCAAGATCGCGAGAGTCATGGGAGCGACAGTCGTACAAAATGTGGGTCTCTGGCTTTAGGAAATTGGATTAATTGCCTTTAACAAATCGGGGAGATCTCGAGAGTCAGGAAGAGAAAGTTTTTATTTCTCTGAAAGATTCTTCACTTTCATGGATATTTATAGAGAAAAACCAACACATTGGAGGTTTTTTCTCGAAACTCCCAAGAGTTTTCATGTTCAATGACAATGACAAAGTTTAAAAAAAATGGATGCAAATGAATTTATGAAAAGAAAAAACATCGGGGAAATGAAGGGCTCCAAAAGAGACGCAGAAATGTGGAACGAATTGAGGCACGAAAGGCGTTCATTTGACGCGAATTGGCTCACATTTTGCTGCCGAGTCTTTGCGCTATAAAGTCAGAGCCAATGACCGCCGCTGGAGGGCAATGTTTTCTAACAAATATAGCCAGAGAGCTTCTATCGTTCGCTGCGATTCTAGAATTTCCCCGCACAGAGTGCTCGACTTAATTTCCGCGGAGGCGAACAAATGCCGAGAAAAACGGCTCATGTCACCCATTTGATGCAACTGGGATGTTGAGAGTGTGAGAAAAGGGACAAAAAGACCAATAAATGGCGAGATCACGATGAATTCGGACTGAGACATCGTGAGCAAGCATTTTCATATTGAATGTGCTGGTAAATGTGGGATAAAAACGGCGCGAAAGGCGCGATGCACTGAATTGCATTGTGAGCCAATGTGAATGCACTTTGGCGCTGCACTCGTGAGGTCAAGGGCAATTTGGCGATTGTATCTTGAGGCAATTTTCGGGCACTCCCTCCGAAAGATGCTCTGACGAAATTCTTGCCTTCGGCGGCATTAAATTTTGAGGAGTTGCAAGAAAAATCCATTTTTTGGCGCACAAAAATTCGTCAAATTGGAGGGAAAACAAATAGGAATGACCATTTTTCAATACCAAAGGGAATGAATGAAAGGATATTCTGAAATTTAATGAATTCCGGAATTTTCGGATAATCTCTACAGTTAGAAAGTGAGGTTACGTTGAATGAAACAGTAAATTAGCGCCAGATTTAATCAATTATCACTGGGTGATACTATCACCTTGATCTCCCTTTCATCTCAAGTGATTCGTTTGGGTTGGAAAAAGTGGGCGAAAGGGAATGAAAGTGAGTTTTCCCTTTCTAACATTTCTTTTAATAATATAATACATCATCTGTATCACATTTATTCAGTAAATTATTTTTTATTGACCTTCACTGAGTGTGAAATTCATTGAGTGCCGAGGAGCGTGTCAAAAAAAGCCCCAAACGTCATTGTTTCAGCGTGAAAGTATCCACGAGAAAAATTTGCCATTAGACAAACCGCGAGATGGTAAAAGTAATAAAATAATTTTGTCTGCTCTTTGCATTTCCGGAATATAACAGTGACCCATTAAGCGACATATCAATGGTGAGGAAGCCCCGAAATGGGCCTTTAGCATTTCGATAGACTGGAAAAAGTGGACAATGGATACTTTTTATTTATTTAGGGGGAATAATTAACAGAGCGTGAAGGAAATGCACAAAAAATCCATTTTTAGAACATAAGAAGCCTAAGAAGCCCAAAAATCCCAAAAACCTAAAGTTCTCGTTTTCTCCTTTTACATTTGAATTCTGACAGAATATTTGACAGTTAAAGAGGATCGCGTGGAGGCGGTGGAGTGCGTCACGAATTGAAAGAGGGGTTGAGAGTCTGGGGGAGAGGGTGGGTTGTTCGACTTTTGAGTTATGAGGGTCAGGAAGACGCATGCGTCAGCTTGCAAGGTCGACGAACGCTCCCTGCTTAGGGTTTGAGGTGAGAGGGTGAGGCGAGAGTTCTCTCTCGCCCACACTCTCACCGTCTGTCCTCCCTACTCTTCTCGCCTAGAGAGCCATTGAAGGCCACCCTTCCGCAACCAGCAGCTCAGTGACGCCATCTATTGGCGAATAGTGGCAAAATGGGTAGACTGCGTGTAAAATTTAGGATTGGTTTTACAACATCAAATAAAATAGTCATCTTATTAGGTATTGAGAACTGTGAGAACTAAAATAAATTATAAAAATTTTCTTTTTTAATCAATTTTAGTTTATTACTTAAAACGCTTAAAACTAAAGAAAAAATTGTCATTTAGAAATCTTAACTTTTCTTCCAACTCCTAAGCCATAACTTGAGCTCATTTCCTTGCATATTCATGGCGTTCATTAAGGAAGCGTCGACCCCAAATGAAAAATCCAATAAAAGCACCCTCAAAGTTCATTAAATATTCCTTAGAGCAAATCGCCTGCAAAGCACATCAATCGATCCGAGCCTCCCCCATTTTCCGCGTGGAAAACAGTGGACTTATTTTCACCCTGGCAAAAGGTGAAAGGTCAATGTCACGCTGCCTCGTGTCGGATGGGGGACTCTCGACGCCCTCGATGGATTGCACCGAAAGCGCCTTGTAAATCAATCAGGGGCAATGACAATCCCTCGTCTATGGGGGAACCCATGGAAACGTGGGGGGTTACAAACACCCTCAAACATTTTAAACATGCGAATAATGGCGGGAGAGATTTCTGGGAAAAGATCTATTTAGGGAAAGTTTTTATAAGATTTGCATGATTTGTGAAATTGAAATATCCCAGTCTACTAAATACGAATATTTTACTAAATATAGTATTGGTTATATAGGGGTTTAAGCGGTTTAAGAAAAAGTTTAGAGCCGTTACAAACCTATTGATTATTTTGGTTATTATTATTAAACCCATTTAAATCAATAAATCTTATATCACTTACCAAATAGTTCCAGCAAGGTGACCTAACTTGGTCACTTTTGGTATATTTAGTATGACTTTAACACATGTTTTTAGGATGATGAAATTTTTTTTACCTATTCCAAATCAATAGAATTTATGCAATCTTCACTCAGAATCATGATATAAATATAAAAGATGATATTAATACCACAAGTTCCTCAAGTTGTGGTACAAAATGCGCATGGTGGAAGTGATTTTCATTTAAGCAAATACTTCAAGTGTGCAACACAATCAGGAGAAGTATAAGAGTCATAATCCACAGCGATTGGGAAAGCAGAGCGAAATGGGGCTCTGCAGAGCTTTCCAGAATCCATGGCGATATCTCCGTCTGCTCTGAAGGATCACGGATCCAGCAGGACGCGGTTATAACACCTCTTGGCCCTCTTGGTGTGAGGAGTGACGGACGATATCCCGAGGAGATCCAGAAAGATGAATCCATGAGGGCGAGGCAACTTTGCCCCTTTACGTAACCCCAACATTAAGAGTGGTGGATCCACAAAGTGAGGGCACATCGCTCCTCTTTGTGTGACGAATCCTCTAACTGACTGTGTAATGAAGGCGCCGGGAGTCACCTCACAAGCAGAGAATAAAGCTAAAAAAAAGACATTGGACATATGTGCTGTCTTTTCCGAGATGGAAACTTCACTACGTCCCCTTCGCTCGCAATGGTCCGCCAGTGTATTAAGATCTCTGGATTAAGATTTCGAGAGGACGTTACTTTTCAAATAATTCTTGAGGTTCGTGAAAATTTCACTATAATTCTATAATACAACTATGTTGCACTGGTTGCAAAATTTAACCTCACAAGTTGTTTATATATCTTGCTTTTAGGGCACTTGCAGTAAATTTCAAGCCATAACACTTTCTTTTAAGCCTATAAGGTGTATCTTTATAGGGATAAAATAGCATTCCGTGATTAAAGTGCTACCTAACTTTAATAAAACTTATTAAAACCCTTATCAAACTGCCGAATACATGGAAGATTCAGAAAATCACAGAGAAAGTTGTTTCGAATTTCCCGCTATTTCTTCTGCTATTATGCTAATACCTATCTAAACTTGCAAGCCATTTGCAGAAAACTCACATTTTCACATGAAACAAATTATTTTATTAGTATTTTTGACTATAGTTTGTCCAACAATTATCATTTAAATGCAAACTAGAAGGTAATTTGTAGTTGCTTCATCACGAAGGGTGCTGTAAAATAAAGAAAGGCAATAAATTTTGGTATACCTACTTCTCATTTTCCAATCAAAGTGGCTCATGAAAATATACAAACGATACAAACCCATTCTAATCGCCGTGCAAAGGAACACAAATGACACGATACTGCCGTTTACAGCCGCCCTCACTCTCCGACGCTCCTCCTCGATGTCCATTTGGGGTAGAGCATTTAGTCTAAACATTGTTTTTTAGGATTTTTACCCGCGGAAGATTATTTTGTTAAGGTCAGCCGGGAAAGAGCCTTCAAAATTTATCAAATGTCATTATCCATCATCTGTCAAAATTCGTTGGGAAACTTTCTAGTAGTTAATCGATTACCTAGGTGGAAAACCAAAATATTTACAAGATTATAGGATTTTAGGGATTTCGGATTTCATTATTATTTTGCAGCAAATCTTATTCATTTCGTTTCAAAATGCTCTCGTCGATGCTTAAAGAACATCAATCGAAGCAAGTGGCTAGAAAAGAGGAGCAAGGTAAGTGAATAATACTAAATAAAATTTTTTATTCCTATTTTCTTTGATACTTATGTATTTTTTATTTTAATTTTTCAAAGATATAAAAAGAAAAGCTGCCATTGCTTCATCAAATGAGTTAACTCAGGCTCTAGTTGATCATCTCAATGTTGGGTAGGTTCCTCCAATGTTTCATTGGATAAGTGCTTGAACTCGTACCCTTTTACCCAGTGATAAGGAGCAATATTGTAAATCGTTATTTTAAAGTTTAAAACCCAAATTTTAACGGATTTTCAATTTTAGCGTTGCTCAGGCTTACTTAAACCAAAAGAAATTGGACGCTGAGGCTAAGCAGCTTCATGTGGGCGCCACAAACTTCGCTAAACAGACCCAACAGTGGCTTCTGTTGATTGAGGGCTTCAGTAGTGCCTTGAAGGAGCTCGGAGATGTTGAGAACTGGGCGAGAAGCATTGAAAATGACCTTCGAAACGTCACCAGCGCCCTGGAGATTGCTTATAGGAGCACCAGGGATAACCAATAATGACATTCTTAAAATATTATATGTAAATTGTGATTAAATTTCCAGCATTCTGCAAAGTCTCTACAAATGTTTTATTTCTTGGGGTTTAATCGATTTTCTAGCAGTGTCTTATGACTTTTGACTCTGTTTTTATTTAGCTTTGATCGCTTTGGCTTATCTTTTGCCCTTTTTCTTTTTTATGTTGAGTCTGGAATCTCAGAAGTGATGAAATGAGATAAAAGTTTCAGCTGAAGCGAACAAGACGCACATTCGGGAACGCGTCAAGCGATAGTCAAATAATTTGTGAGTTCTTTGTGCTGTTGCATCTGGTTGCATCAGAAGATTCCAGAAACATCTTATAATTTTTTTTGATAACTTTTCTTTAGCAGATCACTAGTAGCCTATAGGAAATGGTGGTTCACTCGCAGGAGTTGCTAGAGGCGGCAGCGGAGCTCGCCGATCAGGAGAACATGAGAGCAACGGTTAAAGGAAGTGCCAAGGGGGCGCTGGTTTGTGGCGCTGGTGCTTTTATTGGTGGGCTTCTTGGAGGTCCGGTAGGACTAGCCGTTGGAGGAACAGCAGGAGCCTGCACGGCGGCCTACATGAGCAAAGGTAAGAGATTTATTGGGAATTGGATGATAAGAGTGATTCTGGATCGATTAAATCACAGGTTCTCGGAAACTAAATGGCTCTATCAGCTCTATCTGAAGTAAAATGTTCATATGGCTTTTTAATAGTTCAGTTTCTGATAATTCTGATAATTCCGATAATTCCTTCATTTGTAAAATCTCGTATGTTTGGTTTTTTGAAAAGCTTATGATATTCCCTAAAACTATAATCCATGACATTTGATCTTAACTTATTAATTCTGCAATTTGACTTTTAAATCATTTTCCTAATAAATTCATTTTATTTTCAGGCAAATTTCGTCCTGTAAGCCATATCATAATGCATGACATGACACCAAAACAGCGTGAGGAGCTCGCAAATCACATCCACAGGGCTGTACAGGATATCGACGCCGGAGATGTTATGATTGTCCTTTCCCTGGTGATGGGAAATCCCAACATGCAGAAGACTATTCTGCAGACAGTCGCGCGCTACATCACAAATCAGATGCATCTGCAGATTGTGGACTGATAACCTAACTTTTTCTCTTATGTTACTCATGAAATTGGGTTTTTAGACTCTCTTCTAATCATTTTGTGATAAATCGGTGCAAAGGGAGCAAACATATCTGTTTTTGATATAGGAAATTATATTAATAAATGAAATTGGAAGAAATATCGTTTTCTTGCAGTTTTTGACAGCAGCTAATGTCAGCTAAGAACTCGTAGAAACACATAAAAGTACAACACACCACACGTGCTTTTGTTTAGTTTAGCAAATTTGCATTTCTTTAGCTTGAAATGGCTTCAAAGGGCCAACCACCCCTGAAATTCAAGCTCCTGGCCAAATGCAGCGTCACGAAAGCCCGCGTGGGCGTCTTATCATTACTCCATAGCGATGTCTCGACGCCCGTCTTCATGCCGGTGGGCACTAAAGTGAGTTTCTGAATTAGAAAATCATTCTTCTGTAGCAAATAAATTACTACTCTTACTGAATTATAGATAGATATAGGATAATGCATGCATGATATGCAATGAGAGCGATTATTGTGTTCTCCGGACGCCGTCTGGGTTTTACCCAGTGAGTCCTGGGCGACTCTCCCCCTGAATTTTCCTGCATTTCCCACAAACTTTAAAGCTCTTCCTTTCAGGGATCCATGAAAGGAATCCTCCAGCAGCAACTCTACGCTCTCAATTGCCAAATAATGCTGAGCAACACTTACCATTTGGGCTTAAAGCCTGGCATTGAGACCCTTAAGAAGGCCGGAGGACTCCATAAGTTCATGAATTGGTCACGAAGTCTCCTCACGGACTCTGGAGGCTTCCAAATGGTGTCCCTGCTGAAGTTAGCCGAAATAACAGAAAATGGCGTAAAATTCCAGACACCCTACGACGATTCTGAGCTGACTCTCACTCCCGAACACTCCATTGAGATCCAGAACGCCATTGGAGCTGACATCGCGATGCAGCTGGACGACGTGGTGAAGACAACGACTCGGGGTCCTCGAGTTGAAGAGGCGATGCATCGAACTGTCCGTTGGCTGGATCGTTGCATCGCCACTCACTCTCGAGACTCCGAGCAGAGCGTCTTCCCCATCGTCCAGGGAGGCCTTGAGCCAGATCTGAGGCGAACTTGTGCGGATCTGCTGATGCAGCGCTCCTGTCGCGGATTCGCCGTGGGAGGACTGAGTGGGGGCGAGAGCAAGGATGAGTTCTGGCCGGTGGTGCGTTTGTGCGCCGAGTTGCTGCCTGAGGAGAAGCCTAGATACCTGATGGGTGTGGGTTTTGCGGCGGATCTGGTGGTTTGTATCGCTCTTGGGATTGACATGTTCGATTGTGTCTTCCCCACGAGAACTGCTCGATTCGGCTGTGCTCTGGTGAGGAGTGGACAGCTGAATCTGAAACAGAAGACCTTCGCCCAGGATCATAGACCCATCGATGAGGGGTGTTCCTGTTCCACTTGTCGCTCCTACACCAGATCCTACTTGCATCACATCGTGACACTGGAACCGGTGGCTTGCAGTATTTTGTCCGTTCATAACGTGGCGTTCCAGTTGAGGCTTATGGCGGACGTCCGGGACGCTATTCTCAAGGATGCCTTTCCGGAATTTGTCAGGGAGTTCATGAAGGAACATTTCGCCGGAAGAGAGGTTCCTTCGTGGATTGTGGACGCGCTGCGATCAGTAAATGTTGAGCTGTAATTTATTGACTACCTATAGCTAAAAAATATATTTAAAATAATTATATGCTGATGATCTCCAGATCTATGTTGATTGTGATCCCTCCAATCCCTCTGCAGTATTTGATTTGATTAATTCAAACCACTGTACCTACGATTGATCACTGGGCCTCTCGTAACGGATTGGACTTTAACCCTAGGAAGTCTCAGGCTATTCTTATTTCGAAGTCTTTGCAGGTGATTACATCTGAGCATCTGGAACTTATTGCAGGTGAGGTTATACTTCTGGTTGATCAAGTGAGAAACCTATGTATATATAACATTCAACTCTCGTTTCTCATGGTTAGAAAATGTGTCCTCGTCTTCTTTATATCACAAACTAATCTCTCTCTACTCTCTCAGGCGATTTTGGAACGTTATTCCGTATCCTCCGTATGATACAAGGCTTATGCTAGCTAGATTTCTTCTGTTGCCTAATCCCAGCTTACTGTAATGGGTCACCCAAATCGAAGTCACCGCCGAGACCTCGGGGTAGGGGCGCTTCACGAATTAGGGTACCTACATTCCAAAAATCATGGACGCTCAAAGAACGTGCTTTGCGAGCTGGGATTCCGGTGGGTCACCACGGGAGGTAATGCAATTTATTTTTCAACTGAAACTTGGTGGTAAAGAGTAGAGTCGAAGTGTGACCGTATTTGGAATCCAGCAACGACCCTGAAGACTTCGATTACTGTTAGACAATTATTTCAAAATGACTTGAGGTATTTTCACTGATTTTTTTTTATTTATTCAAAATTTTCTGCATTCTGATCAAAATTGATTTCCACGTGCACTTGATTAGAATGCCCTTCTTCTTGAGATCATTGTTGCACTTTTCACTGTTGCCAACTTCTATTCTTGCAGTTTTGCAGTGTTGGCAGCCGTCAATCATATGAAATCTTTGCTGAATGATCTGAAGATTCTGATAATTTCATTTAGTTTGTTTGCTGGAAAAAATAGCTGAATAAATTAGAAAGAAATAAATAACTAATGGATTTTCTTACAATTTGAAGCCTGTCGATAACGTAACTTCACCATAAATATTTCCTGTAATTTCAGAAGCCTTAGAAAATAAAAAAAAACTTTATTGTAAGTAAAGTTACCGGTTTTTGCTTCAGTCGGCCATCTAGGAACCTCCTTGACGTTAGCTCTGATTAAAAAGTAGTCATTATGATTTGCAAAGATCATAATAAGATTCTGCATTATGAAAAGTGTAAAGAGAATACTTTTTAACAAAGAAGTTCCCATACTTTTACACGAAATTACTTGGCTGAAATCACTTAAAAGACTAAAATGGGGAAGATGAGGTAAGAATCTCTCCGGTGGATTTCTTCAGCTGTTCAAATATCGAAGAAATAAAAAAGGCCCGGAATAATTCTTTATTAAATATATTTCTCTTCATTTCTCAATATAATTAATTTCTGCACTTAACATCCGTCACCTTCTCTGAAAATATCTCTCTAGTAATTTTTAACTCATTTTTTCTTTATCTAACTCTTATCATTCTTCATCCTAAATCATTCTTCGTTTCACCGACATCACAAAGATGGAATGCATTGAATTATGTCTCTCGATCTCTCGCGTCTTTTGCTAGCGCCTCTTTGTCTATTTTGTAACACTTTTATTTCCATATTTTTTCTACTATTTCTTATTTATTTTTTTTTATTTATATTTTGTTGTTTTTTTTCTGTAGCTGAAATCTTTGTTCATTTTTTAATCGTCTTTTATAAGGCCCATTTCTTAAGCAAAAATTCCTTTGTCAGTTATTTTATGGTTTTCACTGTTTTTTTTTACAGTTTTCTTGTGACTGATTATTTTTTTTAGACTATATAATTTTGTGATGTGAAAAATAGATTCTTCTTTTTGAATATCCTCATAATATTTTCTTTTGTGAAAGTTATATTTTCCTTTTTTGTATTAAATGATTTTTTCCTTTTATTGTTTTCATCTTTCAAAATAGCTTTTTTTATTCTTTTTCTATTTGTTGTTTGAATTTGTGGAAGGCACCATTTTCTCCTTATTTCTATTTGTTTTTTCCTCTCTACAGTTTTCAATTTTTATTTGACTTCTTATGAAATACATTATACACTGTTTTTTTGTGTTGAGGTCATCTTTTTTATTTATTATTATTTTTGAAATTTGTTCAAAACACTATTCACTACGAGTGAGTTTTTATTGATGCTGGTATTTCTCTTTGAAATACGTGTGTGTTTTTTTTTAGTTTACGAAAAAACTGAAGCGAAAGACACAAAATTTTCTATATTAATTGTTTTTTTTGTTAAATGTACTCACTTCTCACTAATTCGGTTATTTATCAACTTTAATTTTTTAAATCTATTTTACGTGTTTTTTTTTTAAATTATTTTTCATACTCTTTCTTCAGTTTATCAGTGAAAAATCACAAATCAAAGGGCACTTAAAATATATCTTTCAGCGCTATCTTCTTCAAAAATTTCTTTATTTTCTAATATATTTTTTACGTTAATTATCATATTTTTGTTTATAAGATAATTACTTTTATAGCTCTCTATATCGTTTTTTTGTTTTGAAGAAGAATCTCTGAGAATGTCATTTCACTATTTAGAAAAAATCTTGACAAAATACTTTAAAAGTGATTAACCTACAAAAAAAAAATAAAACCAAAATGATTTTTTTATTGTTTTCTTTATTGAAAAATAAATAGCGAAAATAATGTCTTTTTGATCATAAATTAGGCGATGTGACTTGAAATTCTTTCCAAAATGGATAACAGCGAACTTTAAAAAAAATCCCCTATAAGTAATTAATAAATAAAAGAAATGTATTAACAAATTACTTAATAATACTTTCAAGATGTAATTGGAAGTGATTTCTCACGCAAAAAATTTACAAAAAAAATACACATTGGATTTTTAAGTCTAAGGAAATATCGCGTTAAAATTGAGAAAACAAAGTTTTTCGAAATGCAATAAATAGCAATAACAAGTCCGGTAAAAGATTTACTACAAATACAAAAGAAAATACGCTACATAAGGTAGTTTTACACAACAATATGAATAAATTATCAACAAGAAAATATAATATTCATGTTTTTTCTATCTCCTCTGCGACGTTTTCTATCATTTCATTTTTTCTCTTTATAGAATAAATACTGTACAAAAATCTCTTTAAGTATTCTCTTGTCTAAACATTCTCCCATCAAGTTTACTTTGTCGCGCGCTGCACTCAAATTAGTTGAAGTGCTATACAAGAAATCACCTAAATTTCCTCTAATATTTTTTTTTTATTAACTTTTACATAATGAATATAAAACTATATATATATATATATATATATATTTGTTTTAAATAGTTTATGCGTCTACTTTTAATGAAAATATAACTTATCTCTCTCTTCTTTAATACACTAACTTTTGAGTCCTTTTCTTCGCGCTTTAAAAGTGAGAGAATAAAAGAACTCTTCAATCAACCGCCATCACTTTAACAGGTCCTCAAAATAAATAATCTCTTCTCTGTTTCTCTTTTTTAGGAATGTTATTCCTAAAAATTCAATTTTTCCCCCACTTACCTTCCATCCGTATAAATATAGAATTTTTTAAATGCAGCAACAAGCTAATTTTTTGTATATTCTTTTATTATTTATTTTCTTCTTAAGAATATATATCTCTTTCAAACCTTTCAACACTAAACATTTGATCTCAGCATTACCTTTTCCTTCCTTTTTTAATATCGATCCATGAAAATATTTTAAGTTTATTCTAACACGATGCTGAACTTTGAAAAATAAAACATTTCTCACTTCCTGAACAAATGTCCGGAAATGTCTGCAGAAATGTCCTTGGAAATCGACACCATCGTTGTCAATGAAAAGTTTTTTTTTATCATTGTATCTTCAAAAAACATTTATAGATTTTAATGATCAACATTGAAGATTTGTGGTTTTTTCTTTCATCCTAAAAAAAATCACTGAGAACTCTCTCAAGGAGAGAACAAACTGTACAGAGTTTTCTATCCACCTAACTCTCCTCTATGGAATTTATAAAATTAAATAACAATATAATTTTATGTGTTTTGTGTACTTAAATCTCTTCTATGAAACTAGACTTCTGGACGGATATATCCATTTTTTGCACTATATTTTTTTTTATCTTCAAACACAATCTTATACGCCAAAGCGTTCGCGGCTCCTTGTTTATCTGACTTTTAAGAGTCTCGAGGCGGCGCTCAGGGGAGAATTGGCATGAGACACCGCCTCGAGGGCAAGATTATGAGTTTAGAGGGGACAATCAAGCGTTCAAATCAGCAACTGACGTGTTTTTTCTTCAAATATTGACAGAACTGTCAAAATGACAATGAAAATTACTGTCAAAGTAATAATCAAATTGTCAAACTTGACTGTCAAATTGATAGTAAAAATGGCCGTCAAACTTACCATCAAACTAGCTATCGAACTGAGTCAATTTGACTGTACAAAATGCCAATATAAATCAAAAATACTGTCAAACAGACTATGAAAATGACTGTTATACTTGCTATCACACTAACTGTCAAGAAAACAGTCAAACCAGTCAAACTGAATAAAAGTTAGTTAATCTGACTCTGAAACTTTAAGGAAATCAAACTGATGAACCGTAAAAATTTTAGTCAAATTGACTGTCAGACTGTAAATTAATCTTACAGTCAATTGAATAGTAAAAATTGACTGCGAAAATGACCGCCACCCATATTATAAAATTAGCTATTATAGAATCAGTAAATCTGATTCTAGCTGTGTCAAACCGATTGAAAAATGATTAGTCAAATTAGCTGTCAAACTGATTCCAATGGCATCAATTTGGCTGACACACTAAATCAAATTTGAATCAATTTGCCAGTCAAACTGACAGTAAATTTTAACGTCAAACTGATGAAACCGACAGTTCTGTCACTTTGACAGTTGCTTATCTGACGCTCTCGTGCGCTCAAGTGCATACATGCCGGCGAGGCTGCGACGTTTCCCATTGGGCCTCGTCGGAGCCCCACCAATCTCATTGGTGGCTCTTACTAAGCAGATGCGAATTGAATTCGTACACATTGTTGCACTGTTCGCCGCATATGTTGCACTTCCACGGATTACTTTCGCTGTGGCATCCCTTGTGCAGGAAATAGAGCGTCTGATCGGGGAATTCAATGCCACAAAATAAGCACTGAAGGCCGCGCTTGTTGCGCAACGCCAACAGCTCATTCTCGGGACCCGTTGACGTTATGGCGCCGTTACTTGTGGTCGCTACGACGGCCGCCTGACCGTCTGGCGGCGAAACAGCCAAACCCCCCATTGAGGCGTTCTGGTTGCTCATTGACGCGTTGTTGTTGTTGTTGACGCTGCCATTGCGCGACGCGCGATTAGACGCACGAGCGCTTATTCGACGCTTGAGATCCTCGCGCAGCAGAGACTTTAGGGGTGAAACCTAAACGAGTCAAGAGTATGATAAGAATTGCTAAGCAACGGAAGTCAATCAAAATTGAAGCTCTCTTTAATGGAAATGTTAGAGAGTTAATGGGAAATTGGGAAATCCGGAGAGATTGATTATTTCTAAACTTCAATTGAACTTTCTTTTTTCTTCTTACCTTTATGAGCGACGTGAGGCTTGACGAGGGTAAAGAACTCTCGCCTGAGTTGGAAACCGCCGCAGATGAAGGAGAAGTTTGCTCATTAGGTCTAGACTTCCCTTCACCGTATTCGTCATTTGTGTTGGGCTCCTACAAAAGAATCCCATCTTTGAGTTGGTTTTCAAAAACTTATGGGTGCAAACAGAAAACTAAGAATATAAACGAGTAAAATTATCGTAAAATTATTAAAATATTCAAAATGTTAAAAGAATAATTCGCATATCCATGTTGATTTTGCCCAAAATAGGCAAAATAATGTTATTACCTTCAAATAAATAAATCGTGACAAAATTGAAAAATTATTAAAGATCTAGCCTCAAAGTAGACAATTTTAAACCGAATTTTCTGAAATAAGTAATATATAGATGTTTTTCAGCCTAAAAATAGGCAAATAGGTAAATGCTTCTCAAGATTAAAAGTAACTCATTCAATTTTTTAAGCAATAAAAAGGAAATTTGTACAGGTTTAGCCTTAAAATAGGCAAATAATTGAAGAAATTGCCACAATTTTGTAAATTGATAGTAATTGATTCGAAACTGGGTAAATGAAGTCTAACAGACGCCATCACTTACGACTTAAGCCTCGAAAAGTCGTATGCTGCTAATGTTGTGAACGTGACTTAAGTCGTAAGTGGTCGTAAGTGTATGCCTGCTATAATCCAACTTGCATATCAATCTAAAAATAGGCAAATTCATGCTAATATATCTTCAAAATAGACATTATAAATGTTAATCCAGCCTATCCAGCCTAAAAGTGTGCAACTTGACCTCTCCGCTGATTCCCGAATTTGAAAATATAACTATTATTACTATCCAATGATCAAAAATTGCTATAAAAATAATTTCCAGCTTACTGATTCTAGGGACAAATATTTTGGATAAACCTGAGATTTTTCATAAATTTCGTTCTCACCTGTTTGATGGGAATGAGGCTGATGGACGGCGTGATGTTGCTCTCGCCCAACATATGACGCGAGCTCTGCGCCAAGCTAGGCATCAGGGAGTGCGAGCTCGAGGGCGCGTTGGAATTGGAATCGGCCGAGTGCGGGGATGAGGGTGAGCCGCCATTAGGATGCCCCGACGGACACGGCTGAATCTCAAGGCCGGTGGAGTTTGTAGGCGCAGGATCTCCCTGCAGAGACATTGAGGTTAAATTTTCTACGCTTCTCATGGCAAAAAGGATTGTAAATTTCTTCTGAATGGTCAAATTACCATAAAAAATGATGATACAAATAATGCAAAGGTCACATTTAGTTCAACGGATAATCTTTTTTATATGAACAAAAAATATAACTAACAGAATATTTGGTAATACTTTTTACTAGAAAGTATAATATATTATTTATAGGATTGATGAAACTGATTATGGAAAATTGCTTCCACCGCTGTAAGCAAATTCTATTTCTGAATAATTAATTTTTTGCCATAAAATCAAAAAAATTAAGTAGTGTTACCATATTTTTATAGCAAATTCAGTTAACATTTCCTGTAAAGAAAATCCCTTAAATTCTTTTAGGAACAATTATAGGAAAATTATGGCAAGTTTATGGCACACTGTAGAAAAGCAAATTGAGGGACTCACCGCAAAGGTGTCGGCGTTATCCGCCATGGATATCTCTACGTGAGGCGTGAGGAAGTGCATGGGCGGCGTGGCGTTCTCGGCGCTCCGCAGCGAGTCGCCACTGTCGCTGTAGGCGGGCGCCGCGGCTGCCACAAGCTGCGGCAGAAGCTGACTGGCGTTCTGCGAATCGAGAGCTAGCAAGAGGGAGGAGGGCGCCCCAGGACCGGGATTATCCAGATCAATGCCGTGGCGGTTGAAGAAGTGCACTCGGAGAGACTTCATGGTGCCGGCGCGATAGCTGCACAGCGGACACGTCTTCACGAGATCGTGCTGGCCCACGTGCTCGTTCTGGAAGTGAGCACGCATCGCGATCTGCCGCTGGAAGCCGCGATTGCAGATAGGGCAGTGGTATGGCAAGGTTTTCGTGTGGGTGGTGAAATGCTCAGCCAAGTGATCTTTCCGGAAGAACCTACAAATCGGGTTGAGATTGAGCTTATTGTCTGTTAAGCGTTTTTTTTTGAGAAATGGCGTTGAAAATTTCAGAAGATGTGCTAATTAGCCTAAAAGTTGGCAATTTGTACAAAAATTGCCGGAAAATATGCAAATCTGTAAGAGATTTACCTAAAATTAGGCAAAATTTACTTAAACCCAATGAGATTTAGCCTTCATAACTTTAAGTTACAAGAAACAGCCAAATACTACCTGAAAATAAGATTTCTATTCAAATCTAACCTAAAAGTAGGCAATATTGATTAATTTCGCATAAAAATATTGGCTGTTTTTACCGAAAATTAAACCAATAACGACCTAGAAATGCTTTTTTTCTATCTTGATCTAAAATTTCTCTTTAATCCTCAAGTATTTTGGTCATTTCTTGAATATTTGCCTACTTTATAATTCCCAAAACATTAGAATTTTGGCAAGTCTTGTTTCATTGATTCCTGTTTAAACCGCCATTCTTATAGTAAAATTAACTTCAATTTGAAGTTATGTTCAGGCACTCACCTCTTCTGGCAGACGCGACACTCATAGGGTTTGACGCCTGTATGCCTCATCTTGTGCCGCCTCATGTTGGCGCCATTGGAGAACTTCATGTTGCACACGTCGCACTCGAAGAGCTTCCTGTGGTGTCGGTTGCTCTCGGCTGGCGGTTCGGGCTCGGTGTCGGCGGGCGGCGGGGGCGGTGCGGCCGCGAGATCGGGCTTGGCGGGGACGGTGGCGGGTGCCTTGCACACGTGTGCCAGCAGAAGGGCGCGCGACTTGGTCTCGAAGGCGTCGCAACGCTCGCAGCGAAGCAGCAGACCGCCATCTGCTGAGTCGTAGTTGGAGGCGCTCACGCGGTCACAGCTCTCAGTGTCGTCGTTGGTGGTGGGCGGCTCTACGGCGAGGCTCAGCACTTGGGCGCCACCGCCACCCGCAGAGTCCGCCTCACCCGACATCTCGGCCGCCAGGTTTTCAGAGCCGCCGCTGCCGCTTCTTCCACTTCTGCTGTAGAATTAAAAGGAAATAAAATTTATTTTTAAACATTTGAGGGTATTTTTTTAATTTGAAGATATAAAATGTATTTAACTTGACAGAAAGTTTCAAAATGGCGGACAAAATATTCAGTGTTAAATAAGATTTCTTTTATAAAGAGCCATTTTTCCTTTTTCAAAATGACGAAACATCTCAAAATGGCTAACTAAACCTGAATATCGTGAATATCCCATCAAATTCTGCTACTCTGAACGAAATCGCTTGTGAAATTTTGTAAACTATGTTTGTTAGGTATATCATAAATGAATGTTTTGGTAATTTCAATACAAAATAACAATTTCTTTTTAATATTTTCTAAAGATAAATTTCTATTTCAATAAACAATTTCGTTTAGAACACCTACTGAACTCCCTTATGGAACTTAAAAGCCCCAAAATGCTCTTCTGAAGTTCCCGCTTGTTCTGAACCATCATTTTCAAGTTCATTAAAACAAAACATCTCTTTCGAAACGTGCAAGAGTTTAAGGAAGTGCAAAATTCTCATATTGCGACCCTAGACCTCCCTACGCTTGATTAAGCGGTTCACCCTAATAAATTGAATGTGGTTCGGTCGTTGACCGCATTTTTGTCCCTCCAGAGTCCCCTCCAGGTTCCACTCTTGGCACTCTCGCGCTCTCGTGCACTACTTTTGCGCTCGCCGCGCCCGCGCCAGAGAGAGCAGCGCGCGCGCGTCCTCAAATCTCTTGGTTCGCTCGCGAGAGATCTCTGGTGGAAATATGAACTAATTTTTACACACTAGAAACTTTCTAGTTTGTTCTCTCGCGCGGCCAAGAAGTGCACTTGTGATCGAGAGCAAGGGCGCCAATGTGGGCTCCGCGGCGAGAGAGCCCAAAAATGGGAAGATCTCTGGGCGGATTCGCCCACGGTGATTGCAGGTGTGTAAGTTTTTACTTTAAACACATTTACACTACTAAACACTGTGATTATCTAATTTATGTGTTAATGTTTAATTTACAAGTAAGGTATTTTCTTTTCTAGAAAAAAATAAGCACTTTTCCTCAAAATTGTTCTAAAATATAAAACTTCTAAAGAAAATTAAAGATTGAAAGTCTTCTGAATCAATTTAAAAGATTTAAAATGAAGACACAGATGAATTCTACTTAATTGTATACTTTGTTGACAAAAAGTTAGCCAGAAAAAAAATTTCCCGCCCTTATGAATGAGATACTAAACGTAAAAATTCCGAAAAAAATAAAATGTTGTTCAGATTCACTTGTACAATAATAATCTATTTCGTATAACTATTTAGTTAGAATTTTTGCTGAGTTTCTTTATTCGTCTGTTGATAAAATTAAAAGAAAACTTATTAATTTTTCTCCACTAATCCTTGACAGAAAAAGTGACTAAAATTGCATTTTTTTAACAATTTTTATGGATTTTTAAGGCCTTTGCAATTTAGGTACTTAATTTCATCCCTTAAGTCAAGATCATTTATTAATAGCGCTTTCGTGGTTATCAATCAAGCACAAAATATTTAATTTGTATCAATATCAATATATTCAGCAGATTCACAGATTTAATGATCGGATTAAAATCAAAGGTTCTCCAATTGATCTAAACCTAAACTTATTGATGGGATGTTACTTCACATCCCTTATTCTATTCTAATCAAAATTTAAATTTAGAACTTGTGATATCAAGTGCTTAAAAACCACTTTTACTTTTCGTTTCCAGTTCAATTGGTTCATTACCCTCGTGTTTAAAGCTTAATAATTTTATAAAAAAATATATTTTAGTACTTTGTACTAAAATAATACCTTTTGTACGCAAAAGTGATTAACGAACATTTTAGCCAAACCCACTTGAAAGCTCATTCTTGCAATTTGTGTCCGAATTATTGCATTTTGCTAGTGAAAACATGCCCCAATTTTCCACCCCCTTTGAAATTGTCCGCATGTGTGCTCTATCGCCTCTATCGTGCTTCTGTGCCATTTGCCCTATTTTAGAGTTGAAAAATCGAAGAGAAATCAAACCCTGTTGACGGTTTTTTTTGTGGGAATTCCAACTTAAGAAATCAAATCACACACTCTAAACTAAAGTGTCATTTAATTTACTGCGCGACTCTCTATTACACCTTCCCTCATTAGCATATGTCTGCATCGTCTGCATAGATGATCTGGGCATTTTTTTTTTATTTTTAATCCACGTCCAGAGGAACAAATGTTCGTCCATATTAACTTCCGTCCCAGAAGACGTTGACCTCTTCCTTTAACGACTCCAAACTATTGGCGTCATTGAAATTCATCCGAGAGAATCTCGAGTGGTTTCTAATCTGGTTTACTTTGGAGCCTTTTTTCTCGCGCGCTTCTTGTTTATTGGTCAATTTGTGGTATTTGACACATTTTGGCGCGCTCGAAAGTCATCAATATCGGCGCGAAAAAGACATAGATTTGCCGATGACTTTTGAATAGGTGGCAAAAAATGGCTTTATCTTCCACTAAAATATGCTTTTTTACGAGACTTTGCAATAGCTTGCAATTTAATCTTTGCCGTGGAACGTTACTGTCACAACTTTACTGGAGAGGAGGTGGATTTTTCCCACAAAACACAAGAAAAATATAGGTTAAGTGCGATGGTGAAGCATCGAGTGGATTTCTATAAGAGAAGATAATATTGTATAAAGAGATTCAGTCTTAACAGAGCTTTGTTGGGCTTGACAGAGCTGAATTCATATAGTTACTTTAAGAGTCGTTGAAAATTTTCAGTTTAAACAGATTAAAATGATTAAAGATTAATTATATCACTGATAATATGTATGAAGAGAAATATGTGCAAAATATGTTTAAGATGTTAAAAAAATAATTTTAAAGTTTTTTTGCACTTTTTGTCTATTGAAGGTCGCATTAGAATCCTTTCATTAGATATTCGACTTTAAAAAATTGAAATAATCGGCAAAAAAAGTTCTGAAATTCATAAGAGTTTAAGCATTTTAGCAAGACCTTTCCAATAAGTAAAAGATCAAATTCGAATTCATAGAAGCAAAATCTTCAAAACCAATACTGAATGCTCTTAAAATCTTCCTCCTTATACTTTCAATTGATCATTAATCCATGAATAACCTTCGTTGGTCAAATTTCGCGACGATCACCTGAAAAGCCTAAAGGAAAAATTCTCCCAAGATTGTATTGACTCACGCGCGGGAATCCCACACGTTTGCGCAATTTGATAGAAAATCGTGATGACTCTCATCAAGCCTTTCAATGCAATTCATTTAGCCAAAAACACCTGTTGCAATTGCAAGTCCTCATCCAACCTAATTTTGCGATCAACGGTGAGCGAAAACCCGTTGCAGCAGCTGATGGACGTCCTGAGGACGTCGGCCGTCTTCCAGCTGGAGCCACATCCGAAATGCACATTCGTCAGTATAAAAAAAAAGAAAAAAGTCGCGACGCAGCGCGAGGCAACATCAGCCAAAGAGTGTCCCACTTTCCGAAGCGAAAACGACTGGTTTCATTCAAATGCGCGATAATAACTGTATAATGTCAGACATTCCGACCTATTTTCCCCCCGATTTCGACGCGAGAGAAACGAAGGAGAAACGCGGGCGATCCGCAGCCTCCAGCAAAGCTTCTGGGCGGGAGACAGAGAGATCGAAAAGTCTCTCAGCTCAGGTAACATAAGATATCGCATTTTCGGTTCACTGTTGAGCCAGAGGAACGCATCGATCATTAGTGACCACTTAATTGGCAAAATCGCCACTCTTATTACTCTTTAGCGATGTATTATTGGGCTTGTTTTATAATTTTGAGAAATTATTCTTGCAAATAGAGTTTTTTCGTTATTAAAAAACCATATGCGATATCTGTACGTATTCTGTGCTAGAATATAGGTAACGCATTAGTATAGTGAACACCATTGATAAAGATTTTAGTACACAGACTTTCATAAGATATTGTACTAAAATAGTTAAAATTTGTAACTAACAGGTTATTTTCAAAAGAAATCAAAAGAGTCCAGTCTCTTATAAGAGTTTACTGTTTATTCATTCGGCGTGTAACATGAGTACTAAGAAATTCTTGAAGGAAACAAAATTTAGAATCATTTTGTCAGATTGAATGGTTCTAATAATTGTTTAGTTGGACGATTAGACGAAGCAAAGTAACAATTGTTCACTAACCATGAGTGATAACGAAAGGCACATTTTAAATTTAAATGGCTAAATTTTCAATAAATTTTTCATCTTATTCTTCGATTT